>CM034350.1:39037035-39107792 GCA_019925275.1 Mytilus edulis
ACTTTACATCAGTTCTATAATAACTCAAAAGTATGTTCAGAGCCAACATATTTTAATAAACAGCTTTCAATATAGGATTTTTAATTTCAGAAGGTGTGTCCCTCACAAAATGTCCACTACGAAACGAAGTCATTAAAATTTGCCAATGAACAGTTTTATAAAATCAATGTAATTTTTGATTGCAAGAGATATAAACATTAGGGTCTTACAAAAGAAGTGATGCTTTTATAACGGCAATTAAATTGTTGGTAAGAAAAATTGAGCACATCAAATGGACCAGAGTGATACCGTAATTTTGTTAATGTCCACTACGAAACGGGTCAGTATCTGGTTTTAAAATTATAAAAAAAATATCAGTGTACAGCTTAATAAATGCTTTGATGAATACAATAAGTCTTGTTACTATTGCAATATAGGGATTGTGGGGAAAAAAATAAAACATGCGAATACGTCCCTTACGAAACGGTCCCCTACGAAACAAGTATGGGAGAAAAACGTTTCGTAGTGGACACTACCACTACTATGCAGTCTTTTTTTAATCTTTTTTCAATTATATTCGTGCAAAACAAATAACAAGGGTTAGTTTCGTGTAATTTTTATTATGTTTTAATTAACATATAATAGGGTTGATGTCAACTACGAAACGTTTTGTCCACTACGAAACGGTTTTGTCCACTACGAAACGCATCAAAATGTTCACTACGTAACATGAGTTGTTCCTTCATATGTGAAGTATTGTCTAATCTTTATCGATAAAAATGGTTTTCCAATTCAGAAAAAAATGAGATTTTTCTAGTATTTAAAAGTAAACAAACTGGAATGTCTATAGGGAACATTTAAAATTGCAAAAAATATGTGTGTTTAGAAGAAGTTTCGTAGGGGACAAAAGTCCCCTACGAAACAGTACACAAATTATGAAAATAATATCATTTTAAAGAATATTTAAGATTGCACTTTTTGTTTACATACAGGTCTACAATAGAGGTATTCAAAATAACTTGTGAAATTAAGTTTTAGACAAGTTGATTTTCCATTTTTTTAGGTCTGAAAGTTACGCTTTTTTTTAAAACGCCCATAAAAGCCAGAGAGAGCAAATGGTTTTAAGGGACCAAGTTTAGGTATAAATAGATATGGAATTATTGAATGTGCTCGTTCAATATTTTAGACCTAATGAGTATGCAAATCTTATGCAGCAATACTTTTTTGGATAATAAAAAAGATTATGGCATGAGCCGAACGACATTTTGATGTACTACAGCGAGGTGACTGTCAAATTTGTTCAAACTGCAAACATTAAGTATTCTGCAATTTGGACAGAAATGTACCCTTTCATAAGAATCCGGAATTTGGAAAAGGTACGTTTAACAGACTGTAGCAACATAGCACTCCCAATCAAATGTTTTTCTTTTGATTATTATTTCTAGGGTTCCAGCTGTCAATAATTCATACTGCTACAGAAAGGTTCTTTCTTTGTCAGAAGTTTACCTGTATCTTTTGCCTGCTTAACACTCCAGAACTTCTATCCTCTCCTTTGAAAACAGGAAATGATTTGCATAGGAATTGTTCCCTCGACATATCAAGGATTTCGTTGTGAAAAATATACTAACTATCCACTTGCATAATAGAAACATATTTTTTATTTTCAAATTTTGTACAAGTTAAACCCATTTTTAAGCAATATTTTGTACTTGTTATAACATGTACGAGATACTTTTGTACATGTTATAACTTGTTTTTTTGTCTTGTACAGTTTATAACATGTAATTTTGTGCATGTTATAACCTGTACAAAATCGCAACATGTACACGACATATATAACAGGTTTAAGGTTTCTAAGAAATTACATACTCTATGGGCGTTTGAATAGAGATTCGATGCTTAAAAGTTTAAACGATCTGTTATGTCTGTTATTTATCTGGCGGAAATATAAAATTTCTTTATATCTACGATGAGTTTATTTCAGTGCAGTACATGCACGAACGCAAAGTCCGTCTCCTCATGCAGTGATATTAATATAGTTTTAATAAAGTATAGCCAATGTAGATAAAAATATTTTTCTATGGAAGAGATACGTCGTTCTTTGTATGAAACATTCTCATATTAACAAAATGTTCTCTAAAGCTAACATAATCTTGATTTTTTAAGCAATAGTATATTTATAACGTTTTGAAGGCGTGTTACTATTAACTGCCAGTCGGTATTCACGGGAAAAAATGTGTTCTTCATCTCGCCGATTCATTATTTTATTTTAATTTGTATGAGGCAGATTTTCTAAATTAGGCTTTCAAAAGCATTTACCTATTATTTCCTCTTGGAATAAATAATGCAAAATCAAATGACTAAGCTGATATAATCATATTTCACTTGTAATGAAGGATTTGATTTGCGGAAACGAAGTAGTTGATGTCTAAATAAGCAGTGAATGTAAAGTGCGGATCCTAAAATAACATTTTCACTGTATATGCCATAAATTTCTGATGTAGAATGATAAATAAACAGACGAAAATTTTATGATTTTTGAAGAAAATGAAGCAAAATGGTTCAAATGTTAATGTTTATAAATGAAGAATACAAGTAATACAATTGTAAGAGATGCGGAAGGGTTTTATCGCGCCTTGAGCCATCTAGGTGAAATATATACGAAATAGGTGAATATATAGGATGTTTCACAAATAGATCGTGATGGTGATTTGAAACAAGTAGGTAACATGTAGTTGCAGAAAAATATTCGTTTTAACACAAGTATTAATTGTTAATAACGTCGTATAGGATTTGTCATTCAGTTAGTTCATATTGAACTAAATTCCACTATGATGCTTTCTTTATGCGAGTCATGTTTACTTTCGAATAATGGTACTTTACTTTCATTTTCTCTGTTGGGCGATTCATCAGTATTGTATATGCAGTGCATTTTCACTGCATGAATTTTCATCTATCAAAGTCTTAACTTAACCGACTTGCTCAAACAATAATTAAAGTAAGAGAAGAATTTGATAATGCTTACTTTGTGCAGGAAAGTTTGATTTAACACTCCAAGATATTCAATAGAAATAAAATGTATTTCGAATGTATTCCATTAAATTTCTTATGATTTTTCAAGTTTGTGGGATCCCAACTATCTAGAAATAAATCTATATTTTGGAGTTATCGAAATGGTCCACATTGAGGTATAAGGGGTCCAAAATTCCACATTTTAAAATTTCATCAAAAATGAATTCTAGCCGGGTTCGACGTCTGCGGTACCCTGAAGCTATGCATTACGGATTTTATTTAATTTTTGTTTGTATCAAGGATATCATGGACATACAAATTCGCCCCACACAACTTGACATACATTTCACGCTTTAATGACTTTGGATAATTTTTATGTCACCTGCCGTTTCATCTTATACAGCCAAAAAGATGCAAGCAACAATCGATTCAAGAAAATTTATTTTACTAAATGCTATCTTTCCTTCCGAATATAAATATTGAAGCAGTTGAGGGCTCAACAGTAAAGAAGGCAAGTGAAGATGAATCCCAGAAAAAAGAACTAAAGTTAAGAGGAGGGGTCTTCATACAAATGCACTTATTGGTCTTTCAAGACCAAATGTGTAGCTAGTTTGTACAGGCATAAGAAGATCCAAACTAATGAGTTACACAACTGTGACCAGTATTAATCAAAATTTCAAGACAACGCGCTTATCTATGAGTATAAAAACTGCAAGCAAAGAGAGGTATGGAACGCCGGAACTGTCTTATAGTGTAAATATTTAATGTGTTTTGTCGCTTTACCTTTACGTCCTGTCATTTCTTCTTTATGTTATGTGCAGATGCCTTTATTTCCTGACGCTGCATCTCTGTGTCATGTCAAATTAGTAATTTGTTTGGTCAAACAATTGTATGATATGTCATTGCTAAACTTTATTGTGTAAAATAGGCATTACATTATTCTGTAACTACTATATATTATGTAAATACTTCCAGATTTTTTTATCAAACACCTTTACATTCTTTCATATTTTCTCTATGTTGTGTCTATTCTTCCTTTACATAAGTCGGTTAATATTGCGTCCTGTCTCAAGTGTTATTGTTATGTCAAATGTTCTAAACGTTTTGTTTTAATGCACCTTTGTTCTATGTAAATCTCATGATATTATAGTCTTTTAGCGTTATGTTGTGTTTATACATATGTATCTCCAGTGAAAAACACAATACATCATGGTATAATTCCTATGCGTTTTGCCGTCCAGTTGATACTTTCTGTGACCATTCATTATGTCATGTGCAAAATCTTTTTACATTATTTGCAAACTACTTATACGTTTTGTTCAAACTTCGTTTACATTATGTGCAAACATCGTTCACCCTATGTGCAAACATCGTTTACTTTATGTGCAAACACCATGTAAGTTCTGTGCAAATGCCTATTACGTCATGTCCAAACATCTATTACGTTATGTTATGGAACGCCATGACTGTCTTCTGATGTTGATTGTTTGATATGTTCGGTGCTTAGTGCATTATGTTCAGTAGTATTTATATTATGTTCAGTAGCGTTTATATTATTTTCAGTAGTTTTCATATTATGTTCAGTAGTTTTGACATTATGTTCAGTAGTTTTGACATTATGTTCGGTGCTTTCGTTATTATGTTCAGTAGTTTCATTATTATATGCAGTGGTATTTCAATTATGTTTGGTACTTCTGGCGTTATATCAGTGCATTTTTCATTATGTTCAGTACTTTCGACATTATGTTCAGTAGATTTAATATTATTTGCAGTACATTATGTATTATCTTTAGTGGTCCCGGTTTCTTCATATTCGGTGGATTAGTCATTATGTTCAGTAAAAGCATCGGTATTATACTCGGTTCAATGAACTATGTGTTCAGTGGTTGTATCATTATGATGATGCAGAAAAAGTCGGGAAATCAATAACGGAATTTGTTGAGAAAAAAAAACAACGCCGATATGTTTGACTGACGTTTTCTTTGTGGACACCTTTTATACGTGATGGAATCAAAATAGCAGAAATGGAAGCAGTATTATATTGGTTTAGTTTACGCTCCCACGTTTGCAATTTCCATGACAAAGCAAATGCGGATTTGAAGGGGGGCAGGATGCCCGGGCCCCCCTTTTCTGAGAATTGTTTTGTTGATTATATAGAGAATCACTGAAGCATGACCGGAGCAACCCCCTCTTAGGCAGTCGGTTGGCCCCCACTTATAAGAGATTCTGGATCCGCCACTGCAAAGAAATAAACAGGTGTTTGCGTTGTCGTTAAAACACCATTACCGTAGGGAGACGACAAAAAGACTAAAGAGCAAAATACAAAATGTAAAAACATATTATATAGCAATTTTACGGTCGCCATCATGAGCTGATTGGCCATTATGACAAAAGTGTGTCAGAAATCATATCTGATATTCTTCCTCAGTCATAATAACCTTCCATCATTACCGAACTGAACAAAGAAATAACACGACGGGTGCCGTATACGGTGCCGGAAATGCTTACCCTTCCGGAGCACCTGATTTCACACACGGTTTTTAGTGGAGTTCGTGATGTTTCTTAATTAATATTTATAACTGTTGATGTAAATGCCCTTTGGTTTTGTGAGTCTTTGTTTACTCCTTAGTTTTGATTGTTATTGTCTTAGACCTGCGTTGATTCTATTACTGCCCTTGATTTTTACTAGATAACATATTTGTCCTCTGTGGGGATTCCGTATACCGTCAAGTTATCAGAATTCCTAAACGGGAGGGATTGTGCTTGATTTTCATATGATGAAGACATAATCTTTCTAATAGTCCTTTGTTAAATTATGTTTCATTGTCATTTTGACAAGTTTCTATGTTACCTATTCTGACAAGGGCCTCGGACTTCTTTTAATCTGAGTTTTACTGTGCATATTGCTGTGCGTTTCTTTGTTCCTTCATTTACTACAGGTATTTGAAAGGGTTGAGATCTCACAAAACACGTTTGACCCCGGCACTGTTTAGCAACTGTCCCAAGTAAGAAGTCTCAGGCCTTTGTTAGTATTTTATGTTTTTTATTTTAGTTCACTTATATGTTTTGAAGTTAAAGTATGTCGTCCAATTTCATTAAACTAGTACAGATATATAGGGACCAGCTGAGGAACACCGTCTACGAGATTTTCTCTCTTCATTGAAGATCCATTGGTGGCATTCGGCAGTTTTCTGCTCTTTGGAAGGGTTGTTGTCTCTTTGACATACTCCCCAATTTCATTCTAAATTTGTGTTACCAACTGTACTATATTCAAGTCAGCTTTGGAAACAGTTTACATTTTCCAATATTGGAATGTAAGAGCAAACACGTCGTTACTTTGTGCGATTTATATAGGTTTACATACGTAGGGCATTGACTGATGCTTGTACAAGACTCGTATATATCATGGTTAACTTTTTTCCAATTGTTTCTTGGATGGATAGTTGTCTCATTTGCACTCATACCACATCTTCTTATATCTACATAAACAACTATCAAATCTGCGTCACAGTCAAGTAACTGATGCTTGGAAAATCTGATAAGGGGTCAATAGCATAGCCCTAAAAACTAAAGACTATTATCAAATATAACACGCATCCCATTCATGAGAGTAAAATGGATGACCTTTATATCCCCGATAAAAAACGGCGAGTCAATCAAATGAATTCCGAAAAAAAAAAATCTGTTCACAGACTTTTAAGTCTTGTATTTGTCTCCCCGAATTTGAATTATAGAGTATTTATCAAAGTGAAACCAGGCTAAATGACTATGGTTAATGCTCTTATGCGGTTGTCATTTCACTAATATCGTTAAACATCCAATAACGTACTGTCAAAAAAGTATTGCAGCAAAAAATAGCTTATTTTATGAAATTGTTAAAGTTTTAGCGTCTGGCGTACTAAATTATAATCCTGGTAACTTTGATACCTATCAACAGTTCATGTACGCTTTTTTCAGCAAGATGATGGCGATATAGTTGTAGCCTACAGGTTCTATGTTATCTTTGAACTCTGACATCTGGAAAGATATGATATTCTTCTTGGCAAATTATATCTTTTATCTTTACGAAATTTAGAGAACAAATATCTCCGCAAAATTTAGTTTTGGACACTGAAATATATATTATCAAACAAACGATATACACGAGACCTTAACAGAAAATAGTTGACATAGTGATTAATCTAAAATTTAATATTTTCGAATTGTGGCAGTTTGATTTGATCTTAATAAGCTGAAATGGAAATGTGAGAACACTCATAAAAACAAATAAATTTCCTACGTTAGTTATCCCTTTTTGAGCAGCAATATTTCCGTTTCTTGGTTATTTGCACGTAGGTTATACAATAAACTAGGATCTGGTATCTTAATTGAGGGTTTTTTAACGGGCTCTCTAGTAGAAATTACTGAATCAAAATTACAGGAAACATAGACTGAAGTCGTAACTCTGAAATTATGTGGCTGCCTACACGAACAAGTGACTCCATTTGGAACTACGTTGTCAAAGTTACTTCCAGTATGATTTTGTCAGACTTTTGGTATTTTTACTCACTAAAGGTCGTGAAAAAAACAATGGGTACAATAAATGAAACAGGGGAACGATACTAACCGCTAACATTTAAGGAGCGCTTAACCTCTCTACCGATTTCATTTTTGATCTTTTGATTGTTACGACTTTTTCATTAACTTATATGTTCCACATTTTCTGTTGTGTATACTGATTTGATATCTGTACTAGATATATAGAAACTCTTAATATATTTTATAAATTCCCTATTATCAGTTTTAAACAATTTCAAATCAAACAATCTAGAAATTATTGTGCCAAACTATAGGTCTCGGTGCTATGAGATCGATCTCTCCGCTTCTCCTTCTCGACCTTTTCCTAATTTTATATGAGTCGGAGTTCCTTCACGCACTCGTCAAAAACAAAGCGATCAAAGCAGCTAGATTATTTAATTTCACTATAAGATATATTGATAAAGTTCGTTCCATTAACAATCCGAACTTTTCTGATTGGGTTAAAATAATATATCCTCAAAACTTGAAATTAAAGAAAGAACAGGTACGACTTTCTCTACCTCATTTTTTAGACTTAGAACTCCAATTCAACATAAGCAGTTATTTCAGTACCTTATTTTATTTTTTCTCTAATTCTTCGTTAATTTATCCCTTTCTGCCCCCATTGTATAAAAAAAAATTCATCAACGTGTGGTTCGTTTGATCTCAGTTCTTCATTGGTTAAAATCCGATTATGACGTCGAATTTTCTTGTTTTCCTCTGAATTTCCTATTGTGACGGCATGACAAAAGGTGACCATGCCTGATGTCGTCACATAGAAAGAACACGTCTTTTTGCAGATCAGTCGCAAAGAAGGAATAATTTGCCTGCGTATTGTTTGAAATCATTAGATACCACCAAATCTCGTGCAATTTTATTTTATTTTTTATCCACCTTAATAACAATATATCAACTTCACCTGCATATGGGATATGCATTACCCACCTTATTCAGTATTCAAGTGCCTGGAGCTACTACTCAAACTTTGTAAAACGTTACCAGTGTCTGAGCAGAAAGTTAACAACCCAGGGGTACGTCAAAGAACGTCTCATTCTTTTTTTCTTTTTCTTTTTTAAAGTTCATCGAAAGATACCAATATCTTGTTGATAAACATTCCGTATCAACTTTACAAATAATACACGATGGTCTTCAAGTGTAGATTTTGGTTATTGAAGTTGTTTATCATCTTAATAACGTGTTAAAGTATTCTTTTTATTTGTCTTTTTTTTAAATTTACTTTTACTGTTTAGTCTATTTTTGCTAATATCCATTTGACGTGACTTGGTACTTATACATCCCGCAATTGTGTTATTGTGCTGTGGAAAGATGTTGTTTACCTGTGTGTCGTTTTTTGCTAATTTGCTTTGTCTATATACCTTTTTGTCTTTCTTTGTTGGCATAATTGTTTGTTTAATAAAATTATCAATATCATAACACAATGTTGACTGCTGTACCTGTGTATTTTACCTTTAATGTCTGGTTTTTTTTTTGTTCACACATCGTGAAATTTTATCCGATTGTCATACAAGTGAGAAGTTTAGCTAGCTATAAAATCCACTTTTTACTACATGAGAAAAAGCCTGTATCAAGTGTTTTGATGTGTTTAAACTTATAAGAGACAATAATAAATAAGAGACAATTCATTAAGTAGGCTTGGTTTGCTGAAAGTAACTTTATTTTTGTTGTGCTATACAACATTTAATCAAGATCACAAATTATTACGAGTTCATCTACAAAAACATTATCTAGCTATAAACTTAATCAATATAATATTCTGTTAGGTACATACTATACTATGGAAAACGTGCTGTACTTAGAAGTTATTTTTAACACATCAGTACAGACTATACAAGTATCGGACTTATTGATTTTGCCATTTGATAAGGGACTTCACGTTTTGAATATTCCTCAGAGTTCGGTATTTTTGCGATTTTAAGTATCGGACTTATATTCGACTTAGGAAACCTCACCCGTAATAGAGCAAACAAAAATCCGTGAAGTTCTAATACAACTACTTCTAACCAGGCTACTTCTACAAGCAGTTTAAAAATAGAAATAGAAAAGGGATAATCAGATAATATTGAATAAAGAATAAATGGATAATCTCAAAACATGTGTGTCCTTATTTTTTAATAAGAGGAACTGAAGAAATAAAGTTGATAGATATCCATATGACAGTCACGAGTATACAAAATTAACTACTAATTGAAATAGTCATTATATCTACTGGAACAACGCTTTTTTAAAGAACTATAAAAGGATGTATGCTTTTCAAGGATTTCAATTAATTTGGGGAACTTTTCTCTAAGAGACTTTAAATGTTCTCCAAAACTAGTTAAACCATCGAAAAAAGAAGAAGCAAGTGAAGGGTCTTGGCAGCTTATTTTATAAAAGTTCATGTCTGTACCAATTTTAACAGAAAACTTTTCTTGAATGACGGTAACAAAAGCAATAACAACTTCATCTAAAAATGATTTATCTGTCATTGTTGATAAGAAAATATAACAACTTCTACCGATTTCTTCCACTTGCCTTTCACGACTTATAGTACAGTAATAATCCAGCTGAAACCCAAACAGACATTTACGAAACATATCTGTTAATTGATTGATAAGAGTTGTTCTGTCTACTAGAAGGAACTGGTCAATGCATTCTTCGTCAGGAATCGAGGCTCTGCAAAACTTAAAGATGATGTTGATACTACAGTTCGATGGAATGAAACGGGACATAATTTTCCTATAGATAGGTATCAGCTCTTTTCTCTCTCCTTCGTTTGTAAAACCACCTATAATAAGTCTTGGTTCATACGACAAACGTTTGTCCCATTTCATGGAAATTGTGCTTAAAAATGAGATAACAAAGTTATGATTTTCTTCTCTACTCAATGAATGCAAGTATTCCCCGATATCAGCGAGCGGTGAAATCATTTCCCTGTCATGTGACAGTATATTGTACATCAGTTTCTTTACCATAGCTTCATCCGGACACAGAATAAATTTTTTTGGATCGACAATCGAACTTTGTGGTCTACAAATTGAATAGATTAATTTATTACTACCGTATTTACAAATAGATATACCAAATTTATCAAGAAATGGATGGATAATTTCGCATTGTTCGCCATGTTGTGTTAATGCGTCAAATAGGTCAGTCGCTTGATATCTGTCAAAAAATGAAATCGGTACCAATTCAAAAAACGTTTTTATGAAAACAGAATTTTTGTCTTCCATCTGAGATCGTCTAATATACTTCCCTATGTCATATGCCTGAAGGTAGCTGCTTTTTACTTGTTCCTTTCGAAGAATCTGCTTAAAACGATCACATATAATAGTATCCGGAACCTGAAGTGTTTTCGAGCTTTTTTTTCTTTTATTCGTATTTGGCCGAACATATGTATAAATAAATTTTATACCAAGTTTTTCTAAAGATGTATTTTCTCCTCCATACGACAAGAGTACAGCATCAGAAATAGTTTCATGTTTAAAAACGAGAGCATGTGTTTTTGTATCTGAATTATAAATTGTCTTTTCCTCAAGAAATTTGCCGTTCACTTTTTTTAGTGCTTCAATCAAAATTTTGTTTAGTTTCAAAGAGTTATCATCAAATATTGAAAATAAATCAAGGAAAAAACCATCACGAACCAAACCATTTTCAGCATATTCTAACTCTATATGTCCTTTTAGAGCAGTGTATACCAGAAGACAATACTGGTATCTTGCAATTTTGTTTTCAATCCCTTCTACAAATAGAGCATCAATCTTATCAATTAAAGACTGCTTTGGATTTTCAAAATAGCTTGTTCCTAAAAGTGTAAAGGAAGGATTGCTACAAAACAATCGACATGTATCTGGAAAACCTGTCGATATATACATTTCTAATATGCATGATATAGCACCTTTACAAATTTGAATTTTTTTGTTTGAAAGTTCCTTTACATCATTGTCACAACATGTTGACACCCTTACATTTGTCTCGTAAAATTCAAAAAACGACATTCCTTTATGACATGAGCATAGGCTAATTTTAAACTTCTCCATATATCTAAAAAATATAGATTTTTTCTCGCTTATACTTAATTTCCATTGACTGTCTAAATCCAGAATAAAATCAGGCGTTAAAATGGCATGCTTTGTTAAAATACTTTGCAAGCAGTTATTGTCGCTATTTATGGTTAAAACTAATTTCATTTCGTGGCTATTGCTAACAATAGCATGTAAAATATCAAGTATATTCCTATGTATATTCTCTTCAAATTCAGCACACTGCCTGCCAAATAAATCATCCATTACAATAATGCATTTGTCGTTTGGATCAATGATATCTCTAAATTGCCTAATATCTTGATCAACAAACCAGTATGGTCTATACCCAAGGTTCTTGTATACTGTTGCTAGTTGGAGTGCTGTTGTTGTCTTGCCTTCTCCTTCTTTAGATACTATAATCGCTATGCTGTGTTTGTTAAGCAGAATTTGTCCAGCTCCTATTGCTTTAGGTTCAACGTAGCATTCATTTTTTCTATGACTTGTAAGCAGACTGTTTGCTTGAGCTAAATGAAAGTAAATACCTAGAATTACTAACTTAGACATCTAATCGTTCTGTAACAAATTGCCAGCTGACATCTGAAACAAGCTGTTCCTCAAAACTTAAATCTTTTCAAATAACAAAACTATAATAATAATATAATTATAACAAACTCACTATTATTTTTATGAATTGACCGTTGCAATGTACTCCGGGGAGGGGCAAGCTTCCTTTTAACCATGTGCACTAAATGATTCCCAATTATTCAATATACAGTATGATATGTAATATTTGTATGGTTAATTTATTATATCAGCTCACAGATAGATACTCATTATAAAAATTAAGTTATAAGTTTACTATGATATGAAAACATAATGAAAAAGGATACAGTTTGATAATGTAAGTATTGTCAATAAGAATATATATATACCAAACAAATGATATCAGCACCAGTTATTTAGTTAACCAGTTGAATCTATTATTACATGTAAAAACTTACTTATTATATTCTGTTTCCTTTGGTCTATAAAATAAGAATTAAACAAAACATCATTCTTCTAATATGAATTGTTAGTTAAAGTGTACAATTTTATTTGAAATTTTCACAACCGTGTCAGTGTTTTAGATGGTTGTGATGTAAATATCGTGTAATAGATAAGTTCATAAAAAAGAATATGTGTGTTTTCCCTAACCCTACTTACCTAGAAAAAAGCTGCCTACTAAAAATCTTTTATTGACCTGATGTGAAAACGTTTTTGTTGTAATCAGATATACATGAAGACATCTGACCCTTCAATATCTCTTTGCCGAAAAAAGAAAAAGCCTACCTTCCTACCACTGTCTCTACCTTTAGGTAGGGTTTGTGCAAACCAAAATATTTTCAATTGTGGCCTAATTTCAGTGAGCTTCTGTACATGATTGTGGTTTATCATTAAACATTTTAATTGCATTAAAAAAATGCTACTTAATAAATATATTATGTTCATTTTTTATTATTTTCAATTAAACTTGGGACCAACGTAGGTCTTGAGCAATATAACCAATTACTTTCTGTCGTTTACAAATATAAATCGCCAGGAAATAAGAGACGATCAAATTATATATCCTTTTTCTGAAAAACCCAGAAAATCGAATAAAACACAATTATGATAGTAAAATCACTTCATCGAACAGTAATATTAACTTAACCTGCAGTAATCGAAATGCAGCAACAGTTAAGTTTTAGACCACAAATTACACTACTAAGAATGGCCATGTTTTTATGTCTGTAAAAAGGTAATCAATTAATATCATTTCGGTTATTTAGACTGCTTTTGGTATCAACTGAAAGAAGCCGTTCGTTTAATAGTGATGTAGGCTATCGTCGCTGCTCTGTATCACATATAAATTGTTTGAGTGGGTCCTGTGTGAAGGATTAAGGTACTTGCACAATACAAAGATTGTATACCTCCTATTCCGCAGTTTTAAAATACTGTTACTTTCTTTATAATGCTTGAAAATTCATAAAAGTGGTACTTTTGAATGAATAGATAAAAGATTACTTCTTCAAATTAATACAATGTTAGTATTATACAACAATTATGTAATCAATTATAATTCTAACTGTGTCTACAAACTTTGACAAGAAATTTCCAGTTTCAATTGAAATTAGCTTATTCATGGATACCCCGAGAAGGTTGATTTTATAATATGTTGTTCCTACAGCCATTATCTACAAAAGGGTGTCTCAGATTTTGGATAGAATGTATCTATATAGATCAAATTTAACACCTAATCAAAGAATATCTACTTTTATGTGGTAAGGATGTTTACACTAATTACGGATTTATGAGAGAATGGAATACGATAACGATAATGAGACACCATTTTGTAGCTCCTGCTGTGTTCATTGAAATAACTTTAAAATTCAATATGTAGTTATAGATATGTCAAAGCTTAATTCATTCAAGTGAACTGACTAAAATGTTGCCATTAATTGCATGATAATTGAATACATAATGATTGCATAACAAAAATATTGCATTCATTTAAAAGATTGATATTTTATCTATCTATATATACCTCTTTTATTAATCTATGTACAGTCATAAGAAAGTAACAGCATTTTAAAAGTCGGGGATTGGAAGTAAAAAAATCTTTGTATTGTGCTTTAGGTTGCCTTTAAATTCATTATTTCTTGGTAACAGTTTTGAAGACGATCAAAAAGACTATATAAAGCTTCATCGTGTTTGTCTGTCATTTTGTGTTACTTTAATTTATTCAAATACCTGTTGGGTTTTTCTTTTCTGCGTGTAGCATTCCATCATCAATATGGTTTTGTAATCTACTTTCACAATCATCCAAATTTTGTCGTATACCTTTGATTTCTTCAGATATAACATTTCCAGTGCTTTCGATTGACGCTACGACATTGCGTTCAGTTTGGTCAACGCATGAATGCAGTTCCTCGTGTTGTTCATGTTGATATCTTTCTAAAGAATCAAAACGTTTTGTAATCAGATGACTAGCTTCTTGAAAGTCTGCTTTGATTTCTTCAGATATAACATTTTTTGTAGTTTCGATAACGGACGCTACAGTCTTGATGCTTGTTTCTTGAATGTCTTCTTGGATTCTTCTTTTTGCATCTTCCACTTGATTTTCTAACACTTTAGTTCTCTCTTTTAAATCTAACTGTGCTATTTCTATATCACTGAACATTGATGTAGTTTCTTGATAATGCGTTTGAAATTCCTCACCCAATCGTGTATGATTGCTCTGCAGTTGTGACCCCATTAAATGCATCTGTTCCTGGAGAACTGAAATACTCTGAAGACACAAAAACAAAATGAATGTTATAGATATCTTTTTTATATATAACGGGGTTTTTTTTATATCCTGAGGTCCTAAAGCCATTTTTTCGTGCTGCTGTGTTAAGCTTTAACTTACTTTGAGTTCGTTATTTTTGTGGTTTTACTTTTTGCTAGGTGACTTCACACTGAAAAGCATTTTCGAAAAGTGACCCCGACTTCCTTATAAAATACATTTATCATAACATTGACCTGTTCAGCTATCTTTTTAAATATTCATGGCCACCAGAAACCTGGAAAAGAGCCCCTTTCTTCCCTATGTTATCTTGTAACTTTCGTTTTCTGCAAACTGTATACTTCGTCAATATTTCACACTTTTTCATATCGAACGATAAAATGCAATTCTGACGTATTAAAATTTTCAACTTGTTGCCTTTTGTTGGCTGTTGTTCGTGTGTTTCTTTGTCAATTGTATTCTCCAATTTATTTATATTGTAGTCCTGTGGTGTTGAGTTGTCCTTTTAATGTTATATTTCACATGGCTATAAAAGGGGAGTTTGGCATGCCACAAAACCAGGTTCAACCAGCCATTTTTTTCTTTAAAAATGTCTTGTACCAAGTCAGGAATATGGCCATTGTTATATTATAGTTCGTTTCTGTATGTGTTACAGTTTAACGTTGCGTCGTTTGTTTTCTCTTAATTTTGAGTGTAAATTCACATTGCGATAAGACGTGTCACGGTACTTGTCTATCCCAAATTCATGTATTTTGTTTTGATGTTATATTTGTTTTTTTCGTGGGATTTTGTCTGATGCTTGGTCCGTTTCTGTGTGTGTTACATTGCAGTGTTGTGTCGTTGTTCTCCTTTTATATTTAATGCGTTTCCCTCAGTTTTAGTTTGTTACCCCGATTTTGTTTTTTGTCCATGGATTTATGAGTTTGAACAGCGGTATACTACTGTTGCCTTTATATATCTCCTTCCTACACTTCACATGCTACATATACAGCAGTGTAAACTTTGGTCAACACAGTGAATTGTATAATAAATTTCAGTGAGCTTAAAACATTTGGAAGCATTTAGAATAGTTTAAACATATTTATTTATTTATAGTTTTTTAAAAGTTCTATTATGATTGACTTAGGTAGTTTTGAGATGGTATTATTTTCATTGTTTTTTATTTCTTATGTAATAAGTTTTTCTGAGAAAAAAAGTCAATTTTACAAGAAACAATTTTCAATTTTCCAAGTAATAAGAGGCTAAATATAGACAAGTGAGTGACTCACTTCCCAAACTTGAACTCAGTCTGTGAGTTTTGTATCTTAGCAATGTGTATGAGTTTGTATAAGGCCAACTTAAGTTCGAGTCGGGAAAGAAAAAAAATTAAGTTTCCTAGTTATATAGACACATAGCCTCTTTAGAACGGTTAGTGACTTACTGTCTAAATTCAAACTGTCTGTGAGTTTTTGTTCTTTGCATTGTGTATGAGTTTCATAAAATTTGATGAGGTAAACTTAAGTTAGGGTGTGGAAACAAAAATGGGACGGACGGTCAATGATAAGTATGTTTCATATATTTCAAGAACTTAAATCTCTCTATTAAGTTTTATATTTTAGAAAGGCTGGGGACAAGCCTCGAAGATAAATTTAGAACTTCAGTGTAACAATTTCTTGGTGACATCCCTTCAATTTAACTTGTAAGCATCCGACTCTTTTATTTGCATTAAAATATGGAGAAGTTTACAACGGCTGAAACATTTAGAACAGGGCCAATCATCCCGAGTACATGGTCTCGTTCCTGGTTTTATGTGGGTTTTACGTTGTTCGACCTTTTGTATAAGTATACTAGTATTGTCTTTACATGTTTTGTTAACATTTGAATATTGCTAAGGATACTCTTTTTCTAACTGATAATACCGATCGATCGTTTTCTTAGGTATTATTGATAAAAAAAAAATGACAGAGGACTAGATTGTGTAGTTTATAACTGATAGAAACCAGATTCATTTGCTTACTTTTTCTATCTCGCCTTTTTGGTTCCTTTCTTGTAGAAGCAGATTCTGATACTGGAAACATAAAGTTTGGTCTAGTGGTCTGTTCTTTGCATCGTGTAGCTTTTGCCTCATATCATTTTCAACATTACAAACCTTTGCAATGATTAAAATTGCTGTTTCCAAATTAGCAACATTTTTCTGGAAGTCACTAGCTGACATCTTGGCTTCTAGCGCATGTCCATATGATTTATTCCTATATTCTACGATCACCTCTACTGCACGTCTGATAGGACTACCAGACGAACATAATGTGGAGAAGTTGACTAAGAGACATCTTGCTAATGTGATATCGAGTTCCTTTGTGGTTACACTTGGTTTTGCTAGACTGCAACAATAAGGCCGTGTAGATGAAATGCAATGACAAGGTAATTTTTGTCCATGTTCGTCCAGTAATATATCTAGTTGATTAGCATGAAGTACTCTTTGTAAACCGGTTTGGGATGAAGATCCAGATGGACATTGGCAACAACGGAGTTTTTTATGTACTAGTACATAATGTAGATGATAGATTTCGTGTTGATGCTTGTTTACAAAGCTTTCAAAAGACAAATTTTGTTTTGATAAATCATTGTCTAATAGAATAACCAAAGCTTCCTTTCCATGGTCAACGATTATTGAACAAAATCTGTAAAAATTCTCTTGATCAGTCATGTCTTGTTTATTTTTTCATGATGATGACAGTCGTACATCTGAAACAGACAAGGTATAATCAAACTCTCAGGTAAACTTTTTAATAAAATTGATTATTGTTTAATAGAAATATTCTTTACTTACCAGAGGCATGTGCAACATTGGTGCGCTTTGTTCTCCAGCCTCCTTTTAATGCTTAAGGTCCCAAATTAAATTTTAAGTTTGATTTTTACAAAAATTGAATTCTTGGGGTTCTTTGATATGCTGAATTTAAACATGTACTTGGATTTTTGATTATGGGCCCAGTTTTCAAGTTGGTCCAAATCTGTGTCAGAAACCTTATCTGTGATAACTATTTAATCAAAATCCAAATTCAGAGCTGTATCAAGCTTGAATGTTGTGTCCATACAGAAAATTACGTAATCAAATCTGCCATAGATTTGGAGAAAACAAAAAGCTGCCATATATTTGATTTGTTTGAAGTTTGTACCGTCATATTTGCCATAGATTAGTAATCTGCAATAGATTACGAACCGGCCATAGATTTGAAAACCTCCATAGATTTGAGTCACACATTTATAATAGTGGCAACGTTCTATGTTTCAACATTGTGCCATTTAAGGCTTTTTATTAGGCTACTGTTTTGCATAAAAGTTTACCTAGTATGAAATTATGTTATCTACATACATGTATCTATTTTCAGGAATCATCACAAAGAACAAATTTGTCCCAGACGTCTAACTGGAGTAATGAGGGAATACCTGTAAATTTGAGTACATGCAATAATGTCCTGTCATCTCTGTCTAAAGGGGAGATCAGCCCACTAAAATACCAACTCCAATCATCAATTGAGACGGTTAGTAAAACAACACAACTTTATGTTGAAAGAAAGGCAGATGAGGCAATAAGTGCTAATTGTAGGCACTATTTATTTTTTCAAACCTATTTTTATGTAAAAATGTATGTGTGACGATTACTGGCTTGAAATGTACATATTACAAATTATTATAAAAACTTTAGTTAAACACTTTTCATCCATAAAAACCCGCATCTACTCCTAGACCAGTGATGTTTTCGGTTTCTACCATTCTATATAGCAAAATATTGAGTACTGAAATTTTACTCAAAGGAGATAGGAAGGCTACTACTCACTTGTTCCATGCAACTTTTAACATCTATTTAAAGAATTAAATTAAATATTGTAATAATGACAAAAATAAAGTATTAATTATTCATATTTCATATTTTTTAATGAAGTCATTTTTCTTTCAGCACCAAACATTTGTTCACATTTAGAAAGTGCAAGCAAGCAAGCAAGATTGGATTGCTGTAGCAGGTTTCATCAGACACACACTGAGTGAAATTAGTGTTCAGATGGGACATCTCAAAGAAGTGTTTTTGAGGTATGACAATGCTGGTTGTTACCACTGTGGCAATTTATGGATAGCTTTAATAATTGCATTTCCCAACAAACAGGTAATGATTAAAAATGCATTCATCTTAGTAAATAAAAATATGAAATGACTGCCAATGAGATATTTATTCCTCAACGACAAAGATAAATATTCACATGGTTACTGGTTACAATATGAGCTTTAACAATAACCATAACTAATAAAGAAAGCGCATCACAAACTAGAAATGAAATTATTTATAAAAGAAATTTGACACCTAGAAAAAATAATACAGCAAGTTGAGGTCTATCTTTGGCATAGTTGAGAGTTCTCAGGAAAAAAATGGATTACTCTATTTCTGAGTTATGATCCCTGAAATTAAAAATTTTCAGATTAACAAATAAAAACATTTTACCAAACCGTCAATTGATTACTTATAGAATTTTTTTTAATGTTGAATTCTCTCTTATTATAAGTAATAGGATAACTATATTTGGTATGTGCATACCTTGCAAGGTCCTTATGCCTGTCAGGCAGTTTTCACTTGACCTCGGCCTCATTTCATGGATCAGTGAACAAGGTTAAGTTTTAGTGGTCAAGTTCATATCTCAGATGCTATAAGCAATAGGGATAATATATTCGGTGAATGTAAGGACTGTAAAGGTGTACATGTCCAACTGGTAGGTGTCATCTGACCTTGACCTCATTTTCATGGTTTAGTGGTTATAGTTAAGTTTTTTTGTTTTGGTCTGTTTTTTTATACTTTATGCAATAGGTCTACTATATTTGTTGTGTAGAATGATTGTAAGGTGTATATGTCTAGCGGGCAGATGTCATCTGATCTTGACCTCATTTTCATGGTTCAGTGGTCAAAGTTAAGATTTTGAGTTTTGGTCTTTTTATCTAATATTATATGCCAAAGGTCAACTATATTTGGTGAATGGAAATATTTTATGATCTATATGTCAGTCTCGCAGGTTTTATTTGACCATGACCTCAATTTAACGGTTCATTGCACAGTGTTATGTTTTTGTGTTTTGGTCTATTTTTCTTAAACATAAGTAATAGGTCACTATATTTGTTGTATGGAAGCATAGTTAGCTGCACATGTCTGGCTGGCATGGTTAATATGACCTTGACCTCATTTTAATGGTTCATTGGTCTTTGTCTAGCTATCTTGGTTAATGTTAAGCTTATGTGACAGTTGTAATAAACCTTAATACTTAAGACTATCAACATAATATCAATGATTAGTAAAGAAGGCGAGACATTTCAGAACCCAGAAAGAAATTTCAAATATGTCTTTGTATTGCAGGTATCAAAATAAAAAGATATGACTACAGTGAGGCACAATCTGGAACATCCTACTGTGATGCTAAAATTGCACACCTTAGACAGAAGATTAGAATGTATGTAACAAATGGCAACAATGTTACAACAGCAGAGGAAATGAAGCAGGCTATAGATGAAGGATTAGGAGTTGCAGGATGTCAAAGAAAAGAGGGACGAAAGATACCAAAGAGACAGTCAAACTCATAAATCTAAAACAAACTGACAACGCCATGGCTAAAAATGAAAAAGACAAACAAACAACAGCACACACGACACATCATAGAAAACTAAAGAATAAACAACACGAACCCCACCAAAAAACTAGGGGTGATCTCAGGTGCTCCGGAAGGGTAAGCAGATCCTGCTCCACATGCGGCACCCGTCGTGTTGCTTATGTGATAACAAATCCGGTAAATAGTCTAATTTGGTAGGTCACATTCAGGAAAGGGAAGGGGATTGTAGTTACGACGTAAGGAACATATCCGATATCATTTGTGATACGGTTATTCCATAACGGTCAACGAACTCGTGATGGCGTCCGTAAAATTTACGAAGGGATGATTTCAACTTCACCATTTGGACCTCTTGGTTTAATAGCTTTCTTGTGAGCAGCAACCCTCTATCAAGAAAATCATGATAGGAAATGCAAGCACGGGAATATCGTATCAATTGGGAGATATATACCCCGTATGCAGGTGCTGCTGGAATGTTGCTACTTAGAAATGGAAAGTTCACAATTGGAAAGCTGAAATCATCTCTTTTGTCGTAAAGTTTTTTTTTCAACCGACCCTCATTGTCAATTTCTAGATGTAAGTCAAGATATGAGGCCGACTTAACTGTATCTGTAGTATCCTTTATCTCTAGCTCGATTGGATAGATGCGTTCCACATAGTCACCAAATTTTGAATTATTTAGTGGAAGAACATCATCTATATAGCGAAAAGTAGAGTTAAAGGATAGTGCTAACTTCTTATCTTTCTTCCTAAGAAGTTCCTGCATGAAGTCAGCCTCATAATAATAAAGAAACAAGTCGGCAAGTAGAGGGGCACAGTTTGTTCCCATTGGAATGCCGACAGTCTGTTGAAAAACACGTCCTCCGAACGTAACAAATATGTTGTCAATCAAGAAATCAAGCATCTTGATAATATCAGTTTTAGAGAATTTTTTGTTCGAATCAGAGTGATCCTTTACAAAGTATGATTTATCCCTCCCTAAGACAAGATACTTGTATCTACGTTGGTCATTCTTTTTTACGAAGCAAAGCAATACCAACTTTGTCAAGTGGCTATAGTTGATGTAAATGCAGATCAGTCAGAGTTGAAACACAAGTGGAGCGGTATAAACTCAATAACCAACCTGGAAGTGCATGAACATTCAATAACCCAATATAAAGCCTACAACATAGGCAATGGTAAATTAGTAGACAATGTCAACTCCTTATGCTCAACAGATTTATCCCAGGCACTGCCAAATCTTACTATAATTCAACCATTCACAACACCAAAAGCCCATACTGGCAATATTTCAAAGCCAAAGGAAAACTCCGTCCAATCATCAGAATTAGCAAGCAGAATTTTTGTATGCACAGAGACAGGATGCATTTGTTCTTTAAAATCTTTTTCTGATTTTCAAAGACACAGAGACTTTGAAAAACATGTATATAAACTTGAAAAGATGTCAACGTATGATCACATCAGAATAAAATGGGCTGAGCAATGCAACCAAGAAAACATTGCCCTTTCTCTTAGCAGGACTTCAGTTGCTGGCAGTTCGACAAACTCTCCCATTCATCAAGGTTGGGCACTGAAGAAAGATAAAAAAAAAGTGGTGCGATTTTCTAATGCAGTGAAGAACTATCTAGAAATATTTTTTGTTGAAGAAGATAGAACAGGTAAAAAAGCAAATCCGAATGTTGTTGCTAAAAAAATGAAGACTGCCATGAATAAAGATGGTGAAAGATTATTTGCTCTAGAACAGTGTTTACAGCCAAGTCAGATAATGTCTTATTTTTCAAGATTGGCTTTATTAACCAGAACAGGAAAGGTTGACGGAACTGTAAGAATTGCCGATGCTTATATTGATGATGACAATTTAGTTGACATTTTAAATGATATTGAGATGGACCATGTCAGAGAGCAAATTAGTTAACTTGTATTTAACTTTACTCTCCGTTGCATATATATGACAGATTTTGCATTTTGTTTAGTTCATAATGAGGCACATATTCTGAAACTGTTATTTGTGCTATTACTAAAATCAAACATGACAACATCATAATCATATATACAGAATACTGTGGGTTTACAAATTTTTGTTGTTAAATTGATAAGTTGATGTTTAAAATATTACTCATAAATGATAGTGTTACATGTTCATGTTACGATTTCTTCAAAGTCACATTTGAATGACAAAATGTAAATAAGTGTATATGTGAATTTCACATATTTTGAGATGTTGTTGCTAGGAAGGGAAACAGATGTTAGGGAGTATTAAAAAAAACTCCTCAATTGTTATTTCATATTCACAAGAATATTTGTGCTGACATGTATAATTGTTAATAACATATGGTAGATTAACGGATTGTACATCATTTAAAATATCTAACTACCTGGTAGTTGCTAGGAAGAAAATTTGGTTGATAGGGATCATAGCAAAAATTCATCAAAATTTAAAAAGGATCCAAATTGAAGCAATTTATATGATATTTGTATGAACAATCTTAAAATCACCTATAATTTTGATAGAAAGAAGGTGGATTATACATAATTTACTTTTAATAAGGAGAATGTATGGTGAGGGGAGTAGGACATCCAGAAACTATAAAAAAGAATTCCGGGATCCCAAAAGGGTCAATCCAGAAATCCCTAACTTAAAAACACCCCTTCCCGGAGTCCAGATAAAGATCCTATCCCCCTCTATGGTTGTTTAAAAGAGAAAAAAAAATGGTTGTAATGAAATTTTTAAAACATGACAGTGTCAGATACTACTATAATAGGTAATGTAGGTCTCAAACCAATATGTATCTGGTATAAGAAGTAAGCTCAAACGAAAAATGAAAAATTTTGAAAATATCCTCCTTTATTTGTTATACATGTATGCATACAACTGTTTGTCAGTTATAAGTATGAGGGTGGTGAGGACCCATCACAATAGTTTTGATGTTTTTTCCTAGATTTTGGTTAAAAAAAAGAGGGACGAAAGATACCAAAGGGACAGTCAAACTCATAAATCTAAAACAAACTGACAACGCCATGGCTAAAAATGAAAAAGACAAACAGAAAAACAATAGTACACATGACACAAAATAGAAAACTAAAGAATAAACAACACGAATCCCACCAAAAAACTAGGGGTGATCTCAGGTGCTCCGGAAGGGTAGGCAGATCCTGCTCCACATGTGGCAATATGTCTTCAGTTTAAAAAATACATGTTGATAGTATTTTTTATTATCTTTTTTTATTTTAATTATTGGCATGGATAGAATTTATTTCGTAACTAGGGGGGTTTATGTTTTTGTTGATGAAATGAGGATATCGTTGTATTTACTCTTTATATAGAATTTATTGATATCTGACCACTGAATTGTCACTTTTTGCACTAGAGAAAATAAAATTATAAAAAAAAAGTCATCAAATTTTTGTTTGTTCATTTTGGTTGTTAAGCACATATTTTGGTTGCTATGTAATACTTTCTGGGCCAAAAAATGTAACAATTGACAACACATTCAAGTGACTAGCTTAAATAAATCATATTTAGTCCATGTATATGCATTTAGACTAAAATATTGAATACATTTGTTACAATTTGTTTTTTAGCCTTGTTGCTATAGGGTAAACTTTGTTGCTATGGTTACTCAATATTTGGAGGAAAAAAAACCACCGAGCTTTTATAAAATAATGAAAGTATGAATACTACTTGTTCCATATTTAGTGACACCATGTGTGTGCTGTTCTGGTAATAGAAAATATTTGAACTTGATTTCTGGTCATTTTTGGCTTTTTTGGACATGTCCATGGAGACCCTTCTGTACCTCTAAAATTCTAGAATAAAATATATTTCATCAAAACAGCTATTCTTCAAGAATATTTGATAGTTGAAAAAGTTGCAGTACAATGGAGAAGTACTACACTTTATCTAAACATTAGTTTTCAGGAAACTGAAATAGTGAAAAACTGTGAGTGTTATGCTTATTTCAACAACTCGTTGCTTTGTAAAAATCATATGGCTCTGTTTCCATAGCAACCATATGTTATTGGTCCGAAAAGTATTTTTTTTCTTTACTACTTGTTTTTAAGATAATTTGTGCAAGTTTTATCAAAATCTGAGACTGTCATGTTTTGGTCACTGCCTGATCCTTAGGCAGACTGGCACTTAATGAGAGAAAATGGCAAATCTTATGTTTTTATTATTAAAAACCACATCTACAACAATACCTGTTTAAATTTTGAAAATTCAAAAATCAATGTGGCAAAAATTGAAGTGTAGCTGGTTATCAGTGTCATTTAATGTAAAATACAATGTGCTAATTGGAATATTATAGTGTATCTGGTAATTGATCTATTAAAAGCTTCAGATGTATACTATCTTCGCCAATCCCCACAAACACACAATCTCAGATGAACCACGGTGAAAATCTATGTTTTCGTCAGGGAAACTAGTAAGGCCAAATTAATGAGATAGAAATAAAACAAAACAGGTGCACAACTATTTTCTTAACGGATATATCTTCTTACTCATGTTTAATTGTTATAGGGGGATGCGGATAATAGATTTGTACCCTCGGAACCACTTTCGTAATCCGTGTTCTGGTCTGGGAAATTGCAGGTGCACAACTTTACCCTCTTCGGTTCCCGTAAAAGAAAATGTGCAAATTAAGAGTGCTTCTGATGAGTGGTCAATTGATATATAGTTTTGGATTAGAGATGTGCTTCCCCCAAAAAAACTACATTATAACATATCCTGTCCTGTAAAAGATCATGGTTCTTAGATGTGGTTTAGGGGAAGTTGTAGATTGAAGAAAGAGTAACCTCAAGAGAAGACTCAGCTTTGCAGGCGAAACAAATATTGGAAGTGACAAAAGTGATGTGAACTATTATCTTATAAAACAGTAACTGTGTCGTAGTAAGGATGATTCACCAACCGATGCACACCTACACTCATTTGTCCTTTGATAACAAACGATTTTTTTTTCTATGGTTCATAATATTAATTGATTGTCCTTGAATATTGGTCAGACATCCACCTTTTATACAATGAATTATGATAAATTATGACGTTAATTTTTTTTTTAATTTAAACTTGGATAAAAAAAAAACATGTGTGCCATATTTACTTGGGAACCCAATATCTTTAGCCCGTATCCCTGACGACGGATATTCATAGGAGTCCTATCATTGGAGCTTAAGAGCCTGGTCCCGCCAAGAAGGCCCGAAGCCTTAAAAAAATCTCAAAGGGGATCCCATAATGTGGAGTTTGGTGTCCAACGACAAGTTTGGATAAATCGCTTGGACCAGGGTCCATGTATCCCCAAATATAATCAAATGGTTTATAAAATAGTGTTATAATAAACTACTTAAAATGAGTTTGATTGTGAAATGCAAACAGCTAAATGAGAAATGTATACGTTGTTTACTGACATGCCAAAACAGAGGCATTAGATTTGTTTGCAGTTTGTTATTTTTAGAACTTACTATAGACAGTTCTACTTGCCGTTTACGTTTGATTGTAATCGTTGTTCAAATAGATCCTTTTCATTAAAAATCTTCATTGATCATAAAATATTTCCCTGTCAATGGTGACAGGCGATCATGCATGTTTTGCTTAACTTCTTGGTTACATACACAATAATAGACCATATTATAGTCTTTAAATGCCGGTTAAGGCATGATCAAATACCGACAATGAAATAGACAATTGTATAATTATAAGGGAGAGACAGTGATTTGCATAAGGAAATTTTATCAAAATAAGGAAATAATAATGATAAAAAATATTAGTGTAATCTTAAATGTTATTGATCTTCATGTACAAAACAAATAAACATACTTAAAATGTAGAAAGACGTTCTAAATGAGAGACAATCTTGATAGGTTCAGCTAGCTATAAAACCAGGTTTATTATATTAATCCACCATTTTCTACAAAGGGAAATACCTGTACCACGTCAGGAATAATTACAGTTGTTTTCCATTAATGTGTATAATTATGAGCTTTCAACTTTGTCTTTTTATAAGAAATTTCCTTTTTGAATTATCCTTTGAGTACGGTATTCTTGTCATTTGACTTTTGCAGTCGGATTTTTATACTGACTGGCATGCGCGTAGCTACGTTTACGTCAAAACGCCCGGGCGTACACTTGAATTTTGAAAATAAAACAAATAATCGACATAAAATAAGAAAAAGCTGGTCAAAAGCACATCATCCTTGTGCTTCTTTTTTCAATGGATTGTAATGTTGAATAAAAAGGGACTAAATTTACTCAAATAGATCATTTAATATATTTGTTCGAATCTTTTGTAAAAGTCTGACTCTACTATGAATTCTACGTACTTTTCTTATATTTAAAGCAATTCACTATCTGCTCAGATGCGATATGCTGTTTGTATTTTTGTCGAGCCTGTGATTTATGTCCCAAAAGCGAGACAAAGCGGTGTCAATATTTAGGTTCCGAATGTGGATAAAGTCTATTGAATGACTCTCCGTGAAATTTTACGAAAGTTGGACAGAAACTGTTTATGATCAAAAGAGTATTCAGAGCAATATAATTATGCAATTACATCTTCAATTTTCCCGCATTTTAAGGACAAAATGTATTTCTTTCTGCAATTATTAAGTGGTCGCAGTTTGAGCTTACATTTTGTTATTTCTCAATTACATTAACTACTTGTCGAACCTTCATCGAATTTTATGAAAATGCCGAGGAAGCTTTTTCTATGACTAATGTCTAAAACTAAAATTTTGAAAGCATTTGTTTTCGTTCATTTTTCTGTTCTTTTCTGATAGACAGATAGCCGATGTTCTTTTCTGATAGACAGATAGCCGGGCTCTTCTTTACACAATTAATTGTTTTACATGCCCAATTTATAAACCTTCATAGATTGTCGTGAAATATTCCAGATCAAGAAAAAAATATCAAAAGAAAATTTAAGTTTTTTTTTAAATCCCTTTAAAGGAATGATAAATTGATTCACTATTTGTGGGAAGAAATCCTTGGTGTTCCAGATTTTTTTTATATTGCCTCTCTTCGAATTTTTTTTTCCCGTGTTCATTAAAAGGTGCTTTTGTCGATTGTATGCTCACTCACGGCACCCTTTAAACTTATTTAAAAGTAATATTGGTTTGGACGTTTTATCTAAAACCAATGACCATTAAGCTAGCTTCCAGTTTAACACGATGAATAAGTTAACATATTACAAAATTTAACCAAAACAAACAAACCATTTAGATTCAAAAGTATGCTGCTATCAATGATTTTGTACTGACAGGAATCCTTACGGTAGCTTTCGGGGGCTTCGTCCCTTTCGAACCCACTACATTGCAGTCAATCAAGGGGTGCGTCTAAATTGGCGGAATCTCGAGTACATACATACATACATACTACCAGCAGGTGCTTTAACATTGAGCGGTTGGCACCCCTCATATCCCTCGCCAAGGTTCGGGCGTACACGTAAAAACGACCCAGCTACGCCACTAACTAGCGAACTGTTTCTTAACAGTGAGGTCTTAACGTATTATCACTGATTTACTGAATGCAATTTAATACAATTCAAATTTGTGATTTGCTTTTTTTTTATTTCAATGTGGATTTACAGGCACAGTTTATAGTTCTCTCAATAAGACTATGCTTGGACAGACTGAAAACTCGTTGATTATGAATAGTTCCATCTTGAATTTATTCCCTGTTGCAAGACTAGCAAAAGTGTTGCGTTCCTTCAGTATTATACTGCGCGTCCAGAAAACTTTACTGTTAAAGAAACTCGATAATATGATGGTTCTTTTTGTTGATACTTTCCGAAGTTATTCTATGCTACACCGTCTTTGAGTCCTTTAGCAGAATCCATGATATCTCGGCCCAAACTCCGTACAGTGATCGTTTCCGTTCCGGAACTTTTTTCCTTTACTCCATCGTATTCGGGCCCGTATGCGGATCGGAACGCAGATGGCAGTTAGGTCCGCTGCTGTATGCCCTGAGGTAATCGGTGCCCTGAGGTAATCATGGTAATGCGTCATTGATTAAATACGCACGAAAATATAGTTCTTATTTAGATAGATCTTAATACCAAATTTTAATGTGACCAAATACCAAAGATGTCAACAAACTTCCTAAATGATTTTATTATTTGTATTCACCGATCATTCATTTCGTATGTACGTGTAGGGTGGGGATGGCTTGTAAAATTATAAACTTCTTTTTATTTTTTTTTTATAAAAGTTCAATTAATGATCTGAAGTATTCATTCATGACAGGGTTACCTGAGGTAACCCCAATTATAACAACAAATGCAACCATTAAACTCAAGTCAACTGGGGTAACTTTATATATAATCACATAAACAATACAAATCTATGAAGTCCTACATTCTAAATTAAGAAATTGTGTAATTAAAATATAAATGTATACACTAGCAAAGTATGTACTAAAAATTCTTTCATAACAGGGTAACCTGCGGTAACGCAAACAATAACAGTAAATACAACCTATTTAACTCAAGTTAATTCAGATCACTTTTACATATACATCACATAAACAATATAATTTCAATGAATTCCTACATAACAAAAGAAGAAAGTGGTTTATTACAGCATAACTGCATATACTAGCAAAGTATCTACTAAGTATTTTGTTATGACAGGGTTACCTCAGGTAACCCATAAAATAGCAACAAGTATTATCCATTGATATCAAGTTAACTAAAGTCGCTTTTCCGATATATCACATAAACAATACACATCTATGAGGCCTACATGTAAAATAAAGAAATTGTTTGATTACAACATAAATGTTTTCACTAGCAAACTATCTAATAAGCATTCTTTATAACATGGGTACCTGAGGTAACCCCAGACATAATTACAAATATAACCCACTTAACTTAACTGAAGTAAACTGAGATCACCTTTACATGTATATCAAATAAACAATACAACTTTCACGAAGTCCTACATTTAAAATAAAGAAGTTTGTTTATTACAATAAATGTAAACACTACCAAATTATCTACGAAGTATTCATTCATTACAGTGTTACATGAGGTAACCCCAATAATTACAATAAATACAACCCATTCAACTCAAGTTAACTCAGGTTACATTTATATATACCTCGCATTCACAATACAAATTTATGAAGTCCTACATTTTAGATTAAGAAATTGTGTCATTACAGCATAAATGCACATACCAACAAATTATCTACGAAGTATTCTTTCATAACAGAGATACCTCATGTTATTTCAAAAATAACAACAAATATCCATTCAAATGAAGTTAACTAAAGTCGCCTTTCCTGAATATCATATAAACAATACTTATCTATGAAGTCCAAAATGAAAAAGTAAATGGTTTATTAGAAGTTAAATGTATACTCTGGAAAACTATCTACGACGTATTCTTACGTGACAGGGTTACCTCAGATAACCAAAACAATCACAACAAAGATAACCCATCTAACTCAAGTTCACTCAGGTTACCTTTAAATATAATACATCACATAAACAATACAAATCTATGAAGTCCTACATTTCAAATTAAAAAATTGTGGAATAACAATATGAATGTAAACACTAGCAAAGTATCAACTAAGAATTCTTTCATAGCAGGGTTACCTGAGGTGACCAAAACAATAACAGCAAATACAACCTATTTAACTCAAGTTAATTCAGATCACCTTTACATATACATCACATAAAAGATATAACTTCAAAGAATTCCTACATTAAAAATTAAGAGGTTGGTTTATTACACCATAAATGCATATACTACCAAAGTATCTACTAAATATTCTGTCATGCACTGTTACCTCAGGTAACTCATTAAATCGAAACAAGTATTATCCATTCATATCAAGTTAACTTAAGTCGCCATTCCAATATATCACATAAACAATACCCATCTATGAAGTCCTATATTTAAAATAAAGAAATTGTCCGATTACAACATAAATGTTTACATTAGCAAACTATCTAAAAAGCATTCTTCATAACAGGTACCTGAGGTAACCCCAGACATAATTACAAATATAACCCACATAACTGAAGTTAACTGAGGTCACCTTTACATGTGCATCACATAAACAATACAACTTTCATGAAGTCCTACATTTAAAATAAAGAAGATTGTTTATTACAATTAATGTAAACACTACCAAAGTGTCTACGAAGGATTCATTCATAACAGGGTTACCTCAGGTAACCATAACAATAATAACAAAGATAACCCATCTAACTCAAGTTAACTGAGGTCACCTTTATATATATACATCACATAAACAATACAACTTTCATGAAGTCCTACATTTGAAATAAAGAAGTTTGTTTATTACAATTAATGTAAACATTAGCAAAGTATCTACAAAGAATTCATTCATTACAGGGTTACCTCAGGTAACCATAACAATAACAACAAATACAACCCATATAACTCAAGTAAACTCAGGTATCACCTTTAAATATATATGCATCACATAAACCATACAAATCTATGAAGTCCTACATTTTTAACTTAAGAAATTGTGTAATTAAAATATAAATGTATACACTTACAAGGTATATACTAAGAATTCTTTCATAGCAGGGTTACCTGAGGTAACCAATACAAATACGACAAAAACAACCTATTTAACTAAAGTTAATTCAGATCACCTTTACATATACATGTACATCACATAAACAATATAAAATTTTTTTAATGAATTCCTACATTAAAAATGGAGAAGTTGATTTATTACACCATAAATGGATATACTAGCAAAGTATCTACTAAATATTCTGCAATGACAGGTTACCTCAGGTAACCGATGAAATAGAAACAAGTATTATCCATTCATATCAAGTAAACTTAAGTCGCCTTTCAGAAATATCGCATAAACAATACAGATCTATGAAGTCCTACATTTAAAATAAAGAAATTGTCCGATTACAATATAAATGTTTACACTAGCAAACTATCTCAAAAGCATTCTTCATAACATGGGTACCTGAGGTAACCCCAGACATAATTACAAATATAACCCACTTAACTGAAGTAAACTGAGGTCACCTTTACATGTGCATCACATAAACAATACAACTTTCATGAAGTCCTACAGTTAAAATAAAGAAGTTTGTTTATTACAATTAATGTAAACACTAGCAAAGTTTCTACGAAGGATTCATTCATTACAGGGTTACCTCACGTAACCATAACAATAACAACAAAGATAACCCATCTAACTTAAGTTCACTGAGGTCACCTTTTAATATATATACATCACATAAACAATACAAATCTATGAAGTCCTACATTTCAAATAAAAAAATTGTGGAGTTACAATACAAAGCTATACACTAGCAAAGTATCTACTACGAATTCTTTCATAGCAGGGTTACCTGAGGTAACCAATACAATAACAACAATACAACCTATTTAACTCAAGTTAATTCAAATCACCTTTACATATACATCACATAAAGAATATAATTTTAATGAATTCCTACATTTAAAAAGAAGAAGTTGGTCTATTACACCATAAATGGATATACTAGCAAAGTATCTACTAAATATTCTGTCATGACAGGGTTAACTCAGGTAACCCATGAAATAGAAATAAGTATTATCCATTTATATCAAGTAAACTTAAGTCGCCTTTCAGAAATATCACATAAACAATACACATCTATGAAGTCCTACATTTAAAATAAAGAAATTGTCCGATTACAACATAAATGTTTACACTAGCAAACTATCTCAAAAGCATTCTTCATAACATGGGTACCTGAGGTAACCCCAGACACAATTACAAATATAACCCACTTAACTGAAGTAAACTGAGGTCACCTTTACATGTGCATCACATAAACAATACAACTTTCATGAAGTCCTACATTTAAAATAAAGAAGTTTGTTTATTACAATTAATGAAAACACTAGCAAAGTTTATACGAAGGATTCATTCATTACAGGGTTACCTCAGGTAACCATAACAATAACAACAAAGATAACCCATCTAACTCAAGTTCACTGAGGTCACCTTTTAACATATATACATCACATAAACAATACAAATCTATGAAGTCCTACATTTCAAATTAAAGAATTGTGGAGTTACAATTCAAAGCTATACACTAGCAAAGTATCTACTAAGAATTCTTTCATAGCAGGGTTACCTGAGGTAACTAATACAATAACAACAATACAACCTATTTAACTCAAGTTAATTCAAATCACCTTTACATACACATCACATAAAGAATATAACTTTAATGAATTCCTACATTTAAAATAAAGAAGTTTGTTTATTACAATTAATGTAAACACTAGCAAAGTTTCTACGAAGGATTCATTCATTACAGGGTTACCTGAGAGACAGGGTTACCTCAGGTAACCTAATAGTAACAACAAATACAACCCTTTTAACTCAAGTTTACTCAGGTAGCATATATCTATACATCGCATAAACAATACAAATCTATGAAGTTTTACATTTTAAATTAAGAAATTGTGTAATTACAACATCAATGCATATGCCAGCAAAGTATCTACGAAGTATTCTTTCATAACAGGGTTACCTCAGGTAACCCCAAAACTAACAGTAAATATAATCAATTCAAATAAAGTTAACTTAAGTTGCCTTTCCTAAATATCATATAAACAATACACATCTATGAAGTTCAAATTTATAAAAAAAAGTAAATCGTTTATTACAACTTAAATGTCTATTCTGGAAAACTATCTACAAAGTATTCTTACATGACAGGATAACCTCGGGTAACCATAACAATAACATCAAATAAAAAATACAAATCTATGAAGTCCTACATTTTTAAATTCAGAAATTGTGTGATTAAAATACAAATGTATACACAAGCATAGTATCTACTAATATTTTTTTCATAACAGGGTTACCTGAGGTAACCCAAGCAATAACAGCAATTACAACCAATTTAACTCAAGTTACTTCAAATCACCTTTACATTTACATCACATAAACAATATAACTTCAAAGAGTTCCTACATTGAAAATGAAGAAGTTGTTTTTTACACCATAAATACATATACTAACAAAGTATCTACTAAGTATTCTGTCATGACAGGGTTACCTCAGGTAACCAATAAAATAGCTACAGGTATAATCCATTTAAATCGAGTTAAGCAAATCGCATTTTCTAAATATCGCGTAAGCAATTTACATCTGTGAAGTCCTACATGTAAAATAAAGAAATTGTTTGATTACAACATAAATGTTTACACTAGCAAACTATCTAATAAGCATTCTTTCATAACAAGGGTACCTGAGGTAACCCCAAAAATAATTGCAAATATAACCCACTTAAGGTCAAGTTACAGTAAATGGGCTATGTCACAGATTTCAGTAAAATTTTGCATACAACTCTGGCTCGATGAACTTCAACTGAAAATTGAAAAAATTATGCATTGATTTCATTTATCATTTAAAATATTACTGATTGAATTCTTACAAAATTGGTGAGCATTTGTATAGAAAGCACATAAAATCGGCATAAAACCTTCTAAAATTTGTCTTAAAATCGCCTAATCTCTAATTCTGCTCCATAGATTTTTCTTAAAAAACTATATGTTGTTGATACATAAATTACCGTTATAATGATGTAAAATAAAGATAGGGTCACCGACTTCGTTTTTAGGGTATACATCATTCAATGTTGTGTTCTTTGTGAAAAAATCCTATAAAACGTCGAAATAATCGTAACGTCGCCGTGTTGCAGGCCGCAAAACGTTGATTTTTGACGTTTTTCACTACCAACAAGTTGAAAAAATGATTATTATACATTGAACGAAGTCGGTGACCCTATCTTTATTTTAAATCATTAGAACGGAATTTTATGTGTCAACAACATACAGTTTTTAAAGAAAAATCTATGGAGTAGAATAAAAGATTTGGCGATTTTAAGACAAATTGTATATGTTTTTTCGCTGATTGTATGTGCTTTCTATACAAATATTCACCCATATTAAAAGAAATCAATCTGCAATATTTCAGATAATGAAAGAGATAAATGCATTAATTTTTCGATTGTCAGTTGTAGTTCACCGAGCCAAGATTGTATGCAAAGTTTGCGCAAAATCTGCGACATAGCCCATTTACTGTTCCTTGACCTTAACTGAAGTTATTTGAGATCAACTTTACATATATACCCCATAAACAATATAACTTTAATGAAGTCCTACATTCAAAATAAATAAGTTTGTTTATTACAATTAATGTAAAGACTAGCAAAGTATCTACGAAGTATTCATTCATGACAGGGTTACCTCAGGTAACCCCAATTATAACACCAAATACAACCCATTTAACTCAAGTGAACTCGTGTAACATTTACATATAATCGCATAAACAATACAAATCTATGAAGTCCTACATTTTAAATTAAGAAATTGCGTAATTACAGCATAAATGCATATACCAGCAAAGTATCTACGAAGTATTCTTTCATAACAGGATTACCTCAGGTAACCCAAAAAATAACAACAAATATAATCGATTCAAATCAAATTAACATAAGGTTGCAGTCTTGTTATTGACTGCTCCATAGGCTCACATGCAAAACAGCTGATCTTAGAAAAAAATTCATGTTCATATCATGGATGTACCAAAGTGACATTGTGATTTAATTGAAAAAAGGGGGTCTTGCCACGAAGAATAAAACGTTACGCAATCCTGAAGTCAACTCATTTTTTTCTACTTTCTGTTTGCTATTTTTACTAGACCTCACCACTTCGAGTAAACATGATATCCTTCCACTTTCCTGGAACGATATCCCCAAAGATGCAAGATTTTTTAAAAAGTCTATATTTATGTTTCCATTCACCATAAACAATGATAAACCTATAAACAAACAGAAAAAAATGAGTTCAGAAAAAAAATTCAGTCTACTAAATTATCTGTAAATCTCATTCTTGTCTATCTTTATGAATAATCTGACCATGCACAGTTGTACAGTGGTTCCCTGAGGTAACCTGACCATGCACATTAGTACAATAGTTCCCTGAGGAAACCTACCATGCACAGTAGTACAATTGTTCCTGAAGTAATCTGACCAGGCACAGTAGTGCAATTGTTCCCTGAGGTAACCTGACCATGCACAGAAGTACAATGGTTCCCTGAAGTAATCTGACCATGTACAGTAGTACAGAGGTTCCCTGGGGAAACCTGACCATGCACAGTAGTACAATGGTTCCCTGAGGTAACATGACAATGCACAGTATTACAATGGTTCCCTGAGGTAACCTGGCCATGCACAGTAGTACAGTGGTTCCCTGAGGTAACATGACCATGTACAGTAGTGCAATGGTTCCCTGAGGAAACCTGACAATGCACAGTAGTACAATGGTTCCCTCAGGTAACCTGACCATGCACAGTAGTGTAATGGTTCACTGAGGTAACCTGGCAATGCACAGAAGTACAATGGTTCCCTGCAGAAACCTGACCATGTACAGTAGTACAATGATTCCCTTGGGAAACCTGACCATGCACAGTAGTACAATGGTCACCTGAGGTAACATGACAATGCACAGTAGTACCATGGTTCCCTGAGGTAACCTGACCATGAACAGTAGTACAATGGTTCCCTGGGGAAACCTGACAATGCAAAGAAGCACAATGGTTCCCTGAGGTAACCTGACCATGCACAGAAGCACAATGGTTCTATCGGTAACCTGACCATGCACAGTAGTACAATGGTTCCCTGAGGTAACATGACCATGTACAGTATTTCAATGGTTCCCTGAAGTAACCTGATCATGCTCAGTAGTGCAATGGTTCTCTGAAGTAACCTGACCATGCACGGTAGTCCAATGATTCCCTAATTACTTACCATGCACAGTAGTACAATTGTTCCCTGAAGTAACCTGACCATGCAGAGTAGTACAATGATTCCCTGAGGTTACCTACCATGCACAGTAGTACAATGGTTCCCTAAAGAAACCTGACCATGCACAGTAGTGCAATGGTTCCCTGAGGTAACCTTACCATGCACAGTAGTACAAAGATTCCTTGAGGTAAACTCACAATACATTACAGTACAATTGTTTACTGAGGTACCATGACCATGCATAGTAGAACAACGTTTCCCTGAGGAGACTTGAACATGCACAATAGTACAATGGTTCCCTGAGGTTACCTGACAATGCCCAGTTGTATAGTGGTTACCTGGTGTAACATGACCATGCACAGTAGTACAATGATTCCCTGAGGTTACCTACCATGCACAGTAGTACAATGGTTCACTTAAGAAACCTGATCATACACAGTACAATGGTTCCCTAAAGATTAGTATAATGGTTCCCTGGGGTTACCTGACCATGCCCAGTTTTACAGTGGTTCCCTGAGGTAACCTGACCATGCACAGTAGTACACTGGTTCCCTGAGGTAACCTGACCATACACAGTAGTACAATGGTTCCCTGAGGTAACCTGGCCATGCACAGTAGTTCAATGGTTCCCTAAGGTAACCTTAAAATACACAGCGGTACAATGATTCCCTGAGGGACCATGACAATGCACAGTAGAACAATGATTCCCTGAGGAGACTTGACCATGCACAAGAGTACAAAGGTTCTCTGCACAGTAGTACAATGTTTTCCTGAGGTTATCTGACCATGCCCAGTTGTACAGTGGTTCCCTGAGGTAACATGACAATGCACAGTAGTACAATGGTTCCCTGAGGTAACCTGACCATACACAGTAGTACAGTGGTTCCCTGAGGTAACCTGTCCATCCACAGTAGTACAGTGGTTCCCTGAGGTAACATGACCATGTACAGTAGTGCAATGGTTCCCCGAAGAAACCTGACAATGCACAGTAGTACAATGGTTCCCTGAGGTAACCTGACCATGCACAGTAGTACAATGGATCCCTGAGGTAACCAGACCATGCACAGTAGAACAGTGGTTCCGTGAAGTTACCCGATCATGCACAGTAGTACCATGGTTCCCTGAGGTAACCTTACCATGCACAGTAGTACAATGATTCCTTGAGGTAAACTCACAATACACAACAGTACAATGGTTCCCTGAGGTACCATGACAATGCATAGTAGAACAACGTTTCCCTGAGGAGACTTGAACACGCACAATAGTACAATGGTTCCCTGAGGTTACCTGACAATGACCAGTTGTATAGTGGTTACCTGGTGTAACATGACCATGCACAGTAGTACAATGATTCCCTGAGGTTACCTACCATGCACAGTAGTACAATGGTTCACTTAAGAAACCTGATCATACACAGTACAATGGTTCCCTAAAGATTAGTATAATGGTTCCCTGGGGTTACCTGACCATGCCCAGTTTTACAGTGGTTCCCTGAGGTAACCTGACCATGCACAGTAGTACACTGGTTCCCTGAGGTAACCTGACCATACACAGTAGTACAATGGTTCCCTGAGGTAACCTGACCATGCACAGTAGTTGAATGGTTCCCTAAGGTAACCTTAAAATACACAGCGGTACAATGATTTCCTGAGGGACCATGACCATGCACAGAAGAACAATGATTCCCTGAGGAGACTTGACCATGCACAAGAGTACAAAGGTTCCCTGCACAGTAGTACAATGTTTTCCTGAGGTTATCTGACCATGCCCAGTTGTACAGGGGTTCCCTGAGGTAACATGACAATGCACAGAAGTACAATGGTTCTCTGAGGTAACCTGACCATACACAGTAGCACAGTGGTTCCCTGAGGTAACCTGTCCATCCACAGTAGTACAGTGGTTCCCTGAGGTAACATGACCATGTACAGTAGTGCAATGATTCCCCGAAGAAACCTGACAATGCACAGTAGTACAATGGTTCCCTGAGGTAACCTGACCATGCACAGTAGTACAATGGATTCATGAGGTAACCAGACCATGCACAGTAGAACAGTGGTTCCTTGAAGTTACCCGATCATGCACAGTAGTACCATGGTTCCCTGAGGTAACCTTACCATGCACAGTAGTACAGTGGTTCCCTGAGGTAACCTGGTCATGTATAGTAATTTACAGATGACCTGAGGTAACCTTGTCATGTACAGTAATTTACAGATGACCTGAGGTAACCTGGTCATGTTCGGTAATTTACAGATGACCTGAGGTAGCCTGTCCGTGAAAAAAAAGAACATAGATGTAATCTGAACTGACTAAGCTGACGAAGGGAGTTATGAACATTCAATTGTGGTAACCTGAGGTTTGTAGAAAATTAGCGTTTTGCAAAGTTTATCTGTGGTAACATGCAGCTGGTACAATGACCATGAAGTTGTGACCTTAGGTTACCTCAACATATTCTTATATACAGAGGTATTCTGAGGTTACATATTTATATACAGTAGTTAAGAAATGACATTAGTTAACATGTGCACTTGGCCATGTATAGAAATGCAGAAGTGCCCTGAGGAAAACTAAAAAAATAGTGTTTTGTAAAGTTTATACAAAGTGTGGTAATACAAGTATGTGCAGTAATACAGAGTAACCTCACCATGTACAGCAATACAGCGGTAATATTAGGTAACCTCACAATGTTCAATCATACAGAGGTGACCTGAGGTAACCTCACCATGTGAGCAATCATAGATATGATCTGAGATACAGGAAATACACAGTAATTTAGAGATGACCTAAGGTTATCTGACCATGTACAAAAGTCCACTGGAGATGTGAGGTTTTTCCTTGAAAATATCCAACATCTCTCAAATAAGATTGATAAAGACAATTAACATTTTAAAAAAGCAGTTATATACTATATAACCTGTGCTTGTAACTACGTTACTTTCAAAGTAATGTCAAAACAAAACAAAATTACTGTTCGTACTACAATGTTTCTCTTTTTTAATACTGGTGAATAAAATCCTTACAGTGTGTACTGGCTGGTCATCATCGCGTATGATACGATTTTGATACTCATACACAGTTAATGAATATTATGCATGAATATAGATAAGATCAGCACATGTAGCCATAGACTGAGAGTTGTAGATTTGTAGTGTAAATATATAGATGCCGTTTATAGAATACAAAATTAGATCAGAAACATAGTCATTAAAATTGAGAAAGGAAATGGTGAATATGTCAAAGCGACAACCACCCGACCATAGAGCAGACAACAGCCGAAGGCAACCAAATGGTCTCCAATGTAGCGAGAATTCCCGCAGCTGTAGGTGTCCTTAAGCTGGCCCCTAAAAATATGCATAATAGTTCAGTGATAGTGGACGCCATACTTAACTCCGAATTATAGACAAGAAACTAAAATTTAAAATCATACAAGCCTAACAAAGGCCAGAGGCTCCTGACTTGGGACATGCGCAAAATTGCGGCGGGGTTAAACATGTTTATGAGATCTCAACCCCCCCCCCCCCCCCCTATACATCTTGCCAGTGTAGAAAAGTAAAAGCATAACAATACGCACATTATAATTCAGTTCAAGAGAAGTCCAAGTCGGATGTCAGAAGATGTAACCAAAGAAAATAAACAAAATGACAATAATACATAAATAACAACAGACTACTAGCAGTTAACTTACATGCCAGCTCCTGACCTCAAGTAAACTGATTGAAAGATTATGTGTTCATCATATGAATATCAGGCACAATCCCTCCCGTTAGGGGTTTAGTATCATACTATCATAAAATATATGAGAAGAACATAACCCGTGTCATGCCAACAACTGTTTTTTTAGAAACAGATGTGTTTAGTTCCGATTCAAAGACTCTATCAGTGAATCAATATTAAAGCCAAAATATGCAATCTTTAATGACCTGACAACAGTATCGTAACTATATCCCTTTTTAATAAGTCTATTTAAAGGTTTTGTTAGTTTCTGAGGAGAATACTGACATTTTTGTTCTTTATTTAGAATACTTCCATAAAAAATTGGATGTGAAATACCCGAACGTATAAGATGTCTGCATGTTGAGTTATATTTACGAATTATTTCCTTAAATATACTGATGATAAAATTTAGTAAATGTTTTGACTAGTTTGTGATATCGAAAACCCTGGTGTAATAATTTTTTAGTAATACATAAATTTCTCTCGCTAAAATCTAATACGTTGTTACATACACGAGAGAATCGTACAAGTTGAGATATATAAACACCATAAGATGATGACAAGGGAACGTCACCATCTACAAATGGATAATTTACAATAGGAAATGAAAAAACATCTCTCTTATCAACAATTTTTGTATTAATCTTCCCGTTTATGATATAGATATCAAGATCGAGGAAAGGGCAGTGGTCATTGTTATCATTAGCTTTAATTAAAGTAAGTTCTACAGGATAAATTTCTTTAGTATACATACGGAAGTCGTTATTATTGAGAGCCAATATATCATCCAAATATCTAAAAGTATTGTTGAATTTTTGTACCAAATATTGTTTAGATGGGTCTTTGCTAATTTAAGTCATAAATTGTAACTCATAACAATACAAAACAGGTCCGCAATAATTGGTTCACAGTTAGTCCCCATTGGAATTCCAATAACTTGACGATGTACGGAATCTCTAAAAATAACAAAAATGTTATCAAATAAAAATTCAAGCGCATAAATAGTATCAAAGCATGTCCAATTGACATAGTTCTTTTGTTTATTGCTACTAAAAAATGATCGCAAAGAGTTTGAACATATGTACTCGCATTCCGACTTTTTAAATGCCCAGTTAATTAGGGATGTGATTTTTTTCTCAATAAGAATATGAGGCAAAGTGGTATATAGGGTAGAAAAATCAAAACTTTGAACAGATTTAAAATCACCAATATATGCATGCAATTTATCAAGTACTTCCAACGAGTTTTTGACACTCCAAAAGTAATTAATTCCACTATTTTCAAAGGCCTTATTTGAACAATTTATTATCAGGTTTTTTATTGTACCAAGTGTACTAGTAAGTAAAACAGACAATTTAGTAGTTGAACAATGGACAGTGGCGGGTCCAGGGGTGTTCTGGGTATAGGAACCCTTTTTTTGGGAGATCAATGCATTTGAATGGAAACATATAGTTGGAACCCCCTTCTTGTGTCCTGGATTGGGAACCCCCTTTTTTTAAATGGATGGATGGATCCGCCGCCGCCCCTCATGCAGTCGGACAAGATGGACTGATTTTCATTAACCTATCTATTAAATGTTATCGTTTTCTACTTATGTTACTTTAAAAGAAGTAACCAAAATCAATATATGCGTAATCTGTCCATATGTAAGTGTCATATATTACCAAACACAATGATAGTCAAAGTTTCAACAGGACATTCACGAAACTTAGGCAGCAATCATTTCATTTTCAGGGGGGGGGGGGGGGCTATGTTTTTTTTTAAAGTTTGTTTCTAATTGTTCTGCCACTATATGTAATGCTAAAATTGAAATGAAAGCAAAAAATGTTTTCGACCTGTCTCCAAAATATTGTCTTTCGCCGAAGAAAAAAAATCCATACCCCCCCCCCCCCCCCCCCCCCCCCCCCCCCCCCCCACCCGAAAATCAAATGTTTGCTGCCTTATGCATGTGTGGATAACTTTTATTCTTTAATAGTTAGTTTAAATAATTATATATACATTTATTTACATAAGTCTCTATGAAACCAGTTTTTGACAACTATTATTATAAAAGTTTAAATCGCCATTCAAAAAGTGTTTTCTTTTTAATTATTCTAAGTCATTTACGTTTCACTAAATTAAAATCTGTTCACTTTGCACTGATCACAAATAAACTAAATATTTGGATTTTTTTCGTGAATTATTTGTCGTAACTTATTGTAAAAAATTGTATGTGTTCCTGTTTTCTCCTATTTTTCGCACATATACTGTCAGTCGAAATAGAAAGTACAATGATGTATTTTTAGTTTATTCTATTTTTAGATCATGTTATTACTACGCATATGGGCACTATTGCCACGATTACCTGAGGGCATCGATTACCTCAGGGCATACAGCAGCGGACCTAACTGCCATCTGCGATCGGAACTGGAACTGCCGGGAGTTTGATCTCGGCCTATAACAAAATCGGACTATAACAAACTCGGACTATAACAAACTCGGCCTCCCAAAATCGGACTATAACAAACTCGGACTATACCAAACTCGGACTACTATAAGAATATAAGTATAATGTTGATTGTTGCTGTCATTGGAAATTAATTTTCAATTCTTAATTTAAAATGAATTTTTATCTACAATTAATTAAATAATTTATTTTTGAACATTTTTGAAGGGGATAAAAAAAAAATACGTTAACAAGATATATATATATATATATATATTAAACGTCTGAAAAATAGTCAACGATTTTCCCCACGTGGGAGCTGGATCGTTACAAGTAACGATACATGTACACAATAAATTTCTAAATATTTCAGATTTGACAACTGTAGTGTAGTTACATTAGAGTCTGCGATGTTTAAAACAAACGGTTTCAGACATATTTAATTCTACGAGATCATCATCAAGAAGTTTTTTTTTAATTTTTCAATCTGAAGTTGGTAAAAACGAAATAGTTGATACGGTGTATTTGATTATTAAAAGTCAACCTTCGCCAGGAATCCTCACAGACAAGCCTTATAATGCCAACAAAGGACAAACTTCAGTTCTAAAAGTGTAAATTTATGACTTGGATGGAAGATTGTCATATTGAAACTCATGCCTCATCTTATATCTATGTGTAGGGTACTGTAATAGATAACTAGGCTTTAAAACACCAACTTAAAAAACTACCGGTTAACCGGTTAATCGGTCGAACGATTATCCGAGTAACCGGTTAGGCAAAAGTGTCCGATTTGACAACACTAGTTTATATATATATAACGATTATAATCGTTCGACCGATTAACCGGTTAACCGGTAGTTTTTTAAGTTGGTGTTTTTATATATATATATATAAATATATATATAAAAAGAAAAGTACAAAAAAACTTCTATTTGAAGTTGATACTTTGAAAATTTACCGCTGATTTGTCATTCCAGTATTATTATTTGTAATGATGTCCCTCTCAGAATAAATTTTTATTATATGCATATCTTAATTGATTATGACATCATGCCACGTGTATCGTTGACACCTTTTTAATCATTAAAGATTTATATTTTTAGCAGATATAAGTTCATTAATGCATTAAAACGAAGACCAACATTACTTATACAGTGACATATAGTTGAACACCCGGCATCATTGATCTCTGGTTGGATGGATATTTGGTCATTGGCAATCATACAACATTTTGATAGAGATTTCTATATATACTAATGAAATTTTTAGGTATCCACTCTGGTTGAATATGGGGTCATTGGCAATCATATAACATCTTCATGTTTCGAAATTTTATATATACATATATAAATGTAACGCCAAGTTTGTTATAAAACAAATGTATCAACTTTAAAATTTCAACATAAACACACTATTACAATAAGATTTATCATACATAAAGAGTGCCTACCTGGTTGTTTCTTCTTCTTTATCATTGCACTTGGTACAGATGAAATTTACAGTCTCTTCACTTTGCATCATCGAACGATACTCCTTCATTGTAATACCTGAAAAGTTATAACATAATTTTAATAACAGAAGTCACTTATACAACTAAAAATTATATATAATGTCAACCAAAGCCTCTTTTTAAAACTTTTTAAAAAATACATACATAAAAAAAAAATTAAAAAAAATCATATATTTATTAAACCCTTATAATAAAATTGAGAAAGCATCTTATAAGCATCAATTATTTTTATAATACTTCAAGTATAGTCATTGTAATATATAATACACACATGTACAAATACGATAAGTTTTGCATTATAAAAAATAATTAAAATTCTGTTTATAGGAAGCTAATACAAAGAAGAAATATCTTACTGAATACAACTTTAATTTCCCTAAAGTAAAAGAACAATCAAGCAAGACTTTTTTATCCATAGAAAGTAAAATGTTTACGAGTAACAGTTATGAACAAGAATAATATATAGAAGCACTTACCAGTATTACAAACTCTGTGCTGCCATAAACTACACGAATCACACTGTAAGGCATGTTGCTTTGTTGTAACTTTTCTAGAACACTCGACGCAGTGGTCGGTACCCATGTTGAAAATGATGAGGGATTTTTTTTTCATGTTATTTTATAGAAGTATTTGGTAAGATCAAAGAAATCTCTGTTGTTTTTTCAAATTAGATACATGTATAATAAATGTTTGCCTCGGCTTGCCTTTCTAAAAACATTGTATCCGTTTGATGTGACCATTTGAATATAACTACTTTTCAATTGCTGAAGCCATTAATAAAGAACTACAGATAAGTGAAATTGTTAAGAGGCCATTCACTGTCAATCACATTTCTTTTTGTTTATATGTACTGTATCAATCGATGTGTGACACTCAAATAAAATATATATTTATTTTATATATATACCAAGGATTTGTATATACAAATCCTTGTATATACCAAGGACGTATATATACTAATCATAAACACCAAGGATTAAACACAATAAAAACACGAACACACGCCAATCATTAAAATATCTTTTGTCAATACACACAATAAATCACAATGATATTTCAAATAAAAGTTAATTATCCTCATTTAAACATATCAAATTCAACTCATATAACAAATATTTAATACATTCTATATATGGTCTTTTTTTCAAAAATATTCATTATAATCTCATAAATTCGTATATAATTTTAATATGTACAGTGGTTTTTTTTATTAAAGTAAAAAAAAATAACCCATCTACTAATCGTAGTCCGAGTTTGTTCAATATATTTCTTCATATAAATAATGGTAGGCCGAGTTTGTTATAGTCCGATTTTGTTATAGTCCGATTTTGTTATAGTCCGATTTTGTTTTAGTCCGAGTTATCCAGCAGCGCTTTAGCCCACTAGAGTTATCTCCCATCTTGAAAGGAAAATAATAACTTCTTCACAGATTTCAGATTTAATAATAGTATAAACTGGGTACTCGCCGTAGGTATGTAGTATCAGCGTGATTAAGAAATACATGTACACATTATTTTGTAGGTTTGAACACTCATAAAATAACTTGCATTCCCAATATAATTCTTTAATCATGTTAATGGCATCAGAGACATATAATACATGTATTATATGTCTCTGATGGCATATAATGCCATATTTACAAAAATTTATTTTCCAACTCCTGTGCTGAGACTAAGGATAAAAACACTATAAACACAGCTAAATGTTCAGTTACACAGAAACAAGTGCATGTGCAGTTCGTATTAGTCCCAGGGGAGGACAGACATACAAATTGTACCTACTTTCACTTTAACATTGGCCTAATTTGGCAAAACATTTTTTAAAAAGCAAGTATTAATTTCATAGTGACATATGGAGGTCTCACTTATTAATTAGTGAAAAGATTTGATGATTGATTGGTGTTTTATAATGTCACTTTCAGCACTATTGGTAATTTAGAAGCTGTCAGTATCTACTGATGGGGGAGTCAGAGTCGGAGTCAGACTTTTGACAGGAAAATTTATGATAATAAATCCGGTCTCACTAATTAGCGACAACAAGAATTTTAGCGACAACAAGCGACAAGAAGCGACAACAAGAATTATTTTAGCGACAAGAAACTATTTAGCAACAAAACATATTTTTTTTTAATTAAAATTAATTATTGCAATAAATATTAAAAGAATATGCAAAAGAAAATAATTTTAGCGACAAGAAATTTAAAATTGATAGAAAAAAATGAAACATTATTTACATAATATTTTATCATCTATTATGTATAACAGCCAGTATTACGTTTAATTATTGTGTTATGAGATAACTTTTCGTGCAATGGGCCATTCCAGTTAATATCTGCTAAAGGGGGATGCATGGTTCTTTCTGAGGGGTGTAAAATTTTTACATCTTAGGGGTGAAATTTCAACCTCTTTCTTCTTCACAAATGTTTAATTTCTTCATCTACCAATATACTAATATAAACTTCACAATCTCTTTCTTCCTCACAAATGTTTCCTTTCTTCGTCTAGATATCTATATAATAAAACATTTTAATTAGACATATCTGCTCGTATATTTAAAAAAACCCATTAAATACAAATTTCTTTATATCTATTAAAAAAAATGTTTTCTTGTCGCTAGATAGTCTTCTTGTCGCTTGTTGTCGCTAAAATAATTCTTGTTGTCGCTTCTTGTCGCTTGTTGACGCTTGTTGTCGCTAATTAGTGAGACCCAATAAATCTAATCAAGGCATTAGGACCAAGAAACAACAAGGAAACATTTGACTATTAACTTTTTTTTTATTAAATGATTGTGTATATAACATTTCTGTTTTATTGTATGCTTATTCTGTTTTTGTTACCATTTTATTGTTCAAAGTTTATATGGCAATAAACATTTAAAATAGTAATTAAGTGTCAAGAAATCTATAATATATTTCAAAATAAAAAAAAAATAGAAACATGCATGAAACTGCTTTCCATAATATAAACTAGTCCAAATAATTATGACGTCTGGCAAGGCTATTTGGACTTAATATAAACATGCATGGTTTATCTGAAAGAAGAAATTATCAAATTATTACAAATAAAACAAATTTGAGATGACTGAAACAACTACATGAACTAAAAGAGTGTCTTTAATTGTGTGGGTGGGAGATACATTTATAATGATTTCATTGTAGTCATTACAGTATTCTATGCATACATTTTAGGGTAAAAAGATTACATGAATTTGAAATGCAATCAAAACCTTATGGTCATAATGGTACTATCTTCCAAGGCTAATCAAGCTTACCTTTTTAATACACAAAAATAGTGCATTCATGATTGATCAGAACACTATACATCCTATCCATGAACATTTCCAAAAAATTTATCAATTTAACATATGCTCAGATATTCAAGTCACAAAATCATGTTACACTTTTCAAGAAAATTGAATAATGTTTGCAAGGTGCAGGAATCTTAATTAGTTATGTACATGATGTATACAGGCATGATCTGCTATTATCATTATTAAAGTCATCTTTAAAAAATAAAAAATTTGGAGTTCTTTTGACCAGAATTTTATTTGAATCAACTATGACCATGATAACCAATGCTTTATACAATGCAATATATAAGTTTATTTCCCACTGATTAATTAAAGCAATCTTCAACATTCAGCACTTACAAGGATTTTGATTATATACAAGGCTTAAAATAAAATATTGTCTGTTTCCCCAATCCCGACCGACCCTGCAAAAGCAGTGCTACCCATATAATTTTATTGTCAAAACTAAGTCAAATATTATTTTATTCATTTCCAATTCCCTGGCGTGTCGTATTGTACGATATTGTTCAAGCTTTTTGGAAAAATATAATTATATCCCTACCTACCTACCAACACCTGGCTTGGCAGGGTCCGGGTTGGGGAAACAAACAATATATTAATTTAGGCCCAATGTACATGTATCTGATCTTGCCACATTTTATTTATATTATTATGATCTATTATGTGAAACTAATAACTTGATTAAAACTTGCTTTATTAATATTGTTGTTTCAGATATACATATACATGTACTTCTTGTATATTTAAGTGATGGCTCATGATTCACAACCAAGTGAAAACTGTATACAAGAGATAGCCAGGGTATCATTGAATGATACATGTGGTCAAAAGTGTGCACATAAAAATATGTTACAAAAACTTATCCAAACTGATGCTTTTTTCAAACATCAGCAAATAGGAGAACCTGATCTTTGTGAAGAGGAAAAATATAAAATTGCAGATGAAATTCTTTCTAAAAATAAGACAACATTTCTTGAAAGATATTGGAAATATCTTGGGATAGAAGATGTGGTATGTTTTGAAAACTGCTCGAGTGAATATGAAATTGACTTTTACTTGAAACAAATAAAACAATCTAAAACTACCAATTTTGATAAAAATAGAACTAAAAATAGAAGATTGAAGGCAATGCAGCAATTGATATCTGAAGGAGACTATTTTAGTGAAGAGGAAATGAAATATCGAGACCCATTCCTATATGAACAGCTGGTGGGACAATATTTGGATGATGATGAAATCAATGATAAGGTTGACAAAACTGATTTGAGATTTTCAACAGTGCTGTTTAAACATATTGACATACTACATGAGCATGAAGCCTATAAGGACCAAAAGGATACTGAGGTTTGTTTTTTGCTAATTATCAAAAATATGTAACAAATCACAACAAGATGTGACAAACAGATCTTACACTAATGGATGTTGACATACTTGTAATTTTATAATGCCTGTTAATTTGAAAGTTATAATGTTCCGTAGTGACATTTTAAGTTATGTAAGTGTAATAGTTTTACTGTTTCTTTAATGCTAGATTTGAAGAGACCCTTCCCTTTTTTCAGTAAAAAGTAAAGGCATCACATCAAAATTTATCCAATTCTTGAAGGAATTAATTAGCTGTCAAGGACATAATCATGTATGGGTGGCCATCCTTTTCTAATTATGGACGATCTGCCCTATTTAATAGTGATTTGTGTTTGTCTAAGAGTACTTGAGGTGTTTCCTTTGTCCATCAACATGATCAATGACCAGTCAAGCACATTATAGTTATATTATAAGTATATTAACATACACTTACATAGGCCATACGATTGCCTTATTATAATCGCTTATATCCACATTTTTTGGGCTTTGGTGAATTGTTGTTACACTGTCAATGCAATCATATGGCATTTCATTATTTTCTATATGTATTTCAGGATGGTCAAATGGAGGAAGGAGAAAGTAGTGAAGATGAAGGTAGTTTTAACAATTAACATATCAAAATTGAAATAAAATATATCTGAAAATTAGATAGACTAAACACATTTATGCATTGTTTAGGAAAAAAACCTTTCAATGACTTACAACTTTGTCTTAGTTATCTGCTAAGAATTACAAGCAGATAACCATTATCAAAATATTTTTTTCCATCAACATTTACAACTTCTCTTATTATTTTGAAATTTAATTGGAAAGTGTTGTTTTTTCAAGAATCTGAAATGGAAGATGAAATGGAAGACCAAAAAAAGTTGATACCTGATGAACAGAAAGCTCAATTTCGACAAGAATTTCTAACAATAATGCAGGAGAGATTTATGTCTGGTCAGGATGAACATTTTGATTATAGGTAAATAGGCAATTGTGTCATTTTCACACTGACTTTGCATAAAGTATTGATGCATTCAAATTGGTTATTGATGAATGGATTTTAATTTAGTACATGTACCAGAACTAAAGAAGATTTGAAAATTCAGTTTCATAATGTCTTCCTGCTAATATTAAGACACTTCTATTCTAGTTTATTCTGCAGTCAGACTAATCTTATTATGTAATCTTCAATTTATAAGGGGAAAAACAATTTGGAGTTATAGGAGACAGAAGATTTCTGAACTTCAAAACTAAAAGATTCATTTGAAGTTGAGCAACAAACTCTGTCTGATCAAGAGAGTCCTATGGAAATTGCATGAATTCCTCAAACAAAACGAGAGAAGGACAAGGTGTGTCCACACTCCCCAGAATAAGCATCACGTACTATGCATGCAAATCCACTCTGTCAAAGATATCATAAATCATTTTCATTCAGAATAAGTCAAAATCAGTTTTTTCAGATCAGACTTGGTCTAAAGATCAATGTTAAAAACAAAAACATTTCTCATGAATTGAGGCACAGACACTTTGTATTAGTCAACTAATTAATGGTTATGAACTTAAAACTTGTACATGTATAATTCAGATTGTAGTCATTCTTCCTACATGTATTGGAAGGAAATGAAGTAAATTATAAAGTGAACTAAAGACATGTAAAATATTAGTATGTGTATACGTAAGGGCCAAGAAATTGGGAGTTGGTGTGTTACTACTGAGAAATGGAGAGTTAACAAAAGTATACCTGAAAGTGCATATTTGTGTATACAGAATCGTTAGGTTACTACAACAATGGATTAACATGGAGGCAGCCATTTAAAGAAGATAACATGGCTAATCCTGATTGGTTGTTGTGTACACCCAATTTTATGGGCTCTTCATATTCCAAAGGCAAAATAATATTTTTTACTATGACATAAGGAAACCATGAAGTCTTTCCTGTACTGTGACCAGGCATGAAAATTTATAAGCAGGGGAAATAAGTAAAAATTGCCTAAAGAAAAGTATCAACATATGTTTTTTGGACTGAAAAATATCGAGCAGAATTTTTTCTTGTGTTATTAAAACAATATTCAGTTCTGAAATTCATCTTCCTAAAGCCTTATCTTGTAAATGCTATAACAGTAACGTTGCCTATGGGAAAAGCAGTTGTAGTTTGCAATGTATAATTTTTTGTTAGCAGAATAAAACTGTAATAAAAGTTTCAGAGTTAAGTGGGACGTCCATTTTCACTTAACTAGTACACATTTTTGTTTGATGCCCACCTAAGGGTGTGGGATTTTCTTGCTTTGTTTAAAACCCATTGGTGACATAGGGCTGCTTTCTGCTCTAGTCAGGTTTTTGTCTTTCACACATTCCCTATTTCCATCCTCATTTCTATCAAAATGTGTTTCAATTTGTTTAATATGTACCTTAAAAATTAACAGTTCAGAAGTTAGCTTTTCTGAAAAGAAGCCAAGTAATTTTGAAATGTTTTTCTTTATTTACTTCCAAAATTTTTTTTAGAATTCTTTTCATATTGTAGTGAAGTTGATGATAATACAGAATATGATGATCTGGATATTCTTCAAAAAGATGAAGAGGAAAAATATTTTGATGATGATGCTGGTGATGACAGAAATTTAGACAATGATGAATGTAATGATATAGATGTAGAAAACGATAATATTGATTGCAGCATTCATAATGAACACTGTGTCAAAGATTCAGGGAAACCTCAACATTACAACAAAACTATAAATACTGTCAATAGTGTTTCTTTAACTTTGAAAAGTCATTCAAGTGAAAATGAGTCTGATATTGACAGTATCAAAGAACACAGCTGTGAAAAAAGCTAATAAAAAATGTAAAACTTATCTTATCTTTTCTTTCTATTCTTTTCATTTCAATAAAAACAATCATGAGCAATACATGGATATTAATTTAGAATACTTAAAGATTTTGGTATAAGTTGTAATTCTTTGTTAATTTGTATTTATCCACTGCTTTTCTAGATTCTTTGCAATTAAGAGCTTGATGTGTTATAAAGGCATAAATTGTCTACTGCTGAAATAAGACTCAAACAGTCACTCTTAATGACATCTTTTTTAAAATGTTTAATATTTGATTGTCATATAAAACAATCAATATCAAGCAATAAAAATATGAATTATGAGACTAAATAGTCATGTCTCTGCATAAAACTCAACTTGTTATTGCTATCAAGGAATTAAAAAATGTGTGATCCTTCATTCTTTTCATACAATTCACAAGACAATTTATTCCTAATAAAACTGAGAATGGAAATGGCGAATGTGTCAACAAGACAACCTGAACAAAGAGCAGAAAACTGTCCAAGGCCACCAATGGGCCTTAACACAATGAGAAAATCCAGCACCTGGAGGCAAACTTTAGCTGGCTCCTAAACAAAATGGGTACTAGTTCATTGAAAATTTTGGCTACAAAACAACAACACTTGGCCAGCACCTCATTTATGCTATGTTTGGTTTCATTCAATTCAGTGGTTCTCTTAAAGATGAAAGGAGTAGGGCCGATTTTGGCCTCAAATTTCAAGTTAATCTAACGAAAGATTTTAGACACTTTTAAAACACTTAAGTGTCTATTTCAATTGATTCGATTAGATTATGTGAAAGATTTTATCTGATTTAGTCATTAAAAACGCTCCGATTTAAGCTTAAATATGAAAAATCCATCAAATATGCCAAAAAACGTCACTTTTCAGATGGTTTTTGTCAAAAATAAAAGTGGCCGCATCCGTGTTCATCCTCAACCTTTATATATATTATGTACTATCATCAAATACAACTTACAATTCAATATTATGAATGAACACGAATGCGGCCACTTTCATTTCAGACGGAAACCGTCTAAAATTTAACTAAAATGATAAAAAAGTTAAGATTTCAGTAATTTAGCATGACTTAATGATGCTAGTATCCGATATATGTGCATTGTATTGTTAAAAAACAGCCCTTATTTATGTAGCAGAAACATTCTTCTTCCCAATAAATAGTTTAAAGATTACATTTTCACAATTTTGTAAAACTGCTATATTTTGGGGCCAAAAAGGGGTCTTACTGAACCTACTCCTTTGTATGTATTTCCCATAGGGTCCTTTGTTAAACTAAGCCCCCCGCTGGGGGCCATCTTGGATGATGGATCAGCTACAAAGTAACAACACTTGGTCAGCATCTCATCAGGAAAATTCATGCTTTGTTTGGTTTCATTCCATTCAGTGGTTCTCTAAAAGAAGAAATTTGTATGTATTTCCCATAGGGTCCTATGTTAAACTAAGTCCCCCCACTGGTGGCCATCTTGGATGATGGATCGGCTACAAAGTAACAACACTTGGTCAACACCTCATTAGGAACATTCATGCCATGTTTGGTTTCATTCCATTCAGTGGTTCTATAGCTTAAAGAAGTCATTTATATGCACTTCCCATAGGGTCCTATGTTAAACTAAGTCCCCTGCTGGCGACCATCTTGGATGATGGATCAGCTACAAAGTAACAACAATTGGTCAGTATCTCATAAGGAACATTCATGCTATGTTTGACTTCATTCCATTCAGTGGTTCTCTAAAAGAAGTCATTTGTATGTATTTCCCACAGGGTCCTATGTTAAACTAAGTCCCCCGCTGACCGCCTTCTTGGATGATGGATCGGCTACAAAGTAACAACACTTGGTCAACACCTCATTAGGAACATTCATGCCATGTTTGGTTTCATTCCATTCAGTGGTTCTATAGCTAAAAGAAGTCATTTATATGCACTTCCCATAGGGTCCTATGTTAAACTAAGTCCCCCGCTGGCGGCTATCTTGGATGATGGATCGGCTACAAAGTAACAACATTTGGTCAACACCTCATAAGACCACATTCATACCATGTTTGGTTTCATTCCATTCAGTGGTTCTCTAGAAGAAGTTCAAAATGTAAAAAGTTAACAACGACGACAGACGACGGACGCCAACTGGTGAGAAAAGCTCACTTAAGGGCCAGGTGAGCTAAAAATTAACTAAAATTTAAAAAAAAGAAACAAGGCTAACAAAGGCAAGAGGCTCCTGATCAATACTTGGTACATGCGCAAAAATGCAGTGGGGTTCAACATGGTTTGTGAGATCTGATCCTCCTCTATACTTCTAGCCAATGAAGAAAGAACAAACAGACAGCTTTGTGCACAGTAAAACTCAGTTTAAAAGAAGTCAAGAGTAAAAGTGTTAAAGAAGACTGCTTATAACTTCTTAACACTTGACCAGTTGCAAGTGTACTGTGACATTTAGTCTGGGAAAGTAGTGAATTAGGGCATTGAACTAGCTTTCAGCATGTTCAGTAACTGTCAGTATTCTTAATTGGGTATGTTTTTGTCTTTTTTCCTTATTATTTCCCACTCTTTAGTGCAGGGTTAACTGCTTTTAAAATCTCTGCTCATTTGTCCTACACATGATATTGTTGTCACATTCTAAATAGGAACTAATTAATCAGAGCTTCCTGCAAGAATGCTATAGCCTTTGATGTGTTTTCACATTTATTGCTCTTCCTATTCCTGTTTACCTACCAGTATTTTATGTATATTCTTTCATATACATGTGATGGTCATTTATGTATCATATGTGTCTGTTCTGAGTTGGGAGCCTGTTATTCAGTGGTTGTACTTTGTTGATGTATATATTTGTTTTGAACATAAACGAGGCTGTATGGTTTCTTATTTTAATGGATGGACGGAGACGACGGACGCCAAGTGATGAGAAAAGCTCACTTGGCCCTTTGGACTAGATGAGCTAAAAATTAACAGAAACTACCAAAGACCTTCCATCAACAACAATCTCCACATATTACTAGTAATTGATGAATGCTGAAACTGCAAATACTATCTGCAAATTATGATAATATGTTAACATATATGCTTTATGTGACACAATAATACATTGCTTAGTACTAGCCCTGATTTAAATATCTTATTTTTATTTTCAAGTCTATTATAAGTTCAACTTCAAAGGTGGTCATGTGGTAGCTTGTTCACCTCAAGGGCGAAAAAATGTTGTGGGTTCAATCCCTGACTGGGTCAAATCATTGACTTTAAAATTGGTATTTGCTGCTTCTCTGCAAAGCACCCAGCATTAGGGAGAAAGAGCAAAGACTGGTTGGCTTGTGAACTAGCACTTTTAAAAAAAAATTCTGCTCAACATGCCGGTCTATTATATAACATAAACATGTTCTTGTCCTGAATATGCACATTAATTTGTCCCCAAACATAAAGCAGCCATCAATCATTATCAAAGGGTTACAGGGCTGAATATATACGGCAATCTGCATATTGGTGGTCTAGCAGTCCACTTATATTGACAAGGCTGAAGGGGCTTCCATTTGGCTTTGTGAGATTTTTAAATATGCAACCAGGGTAGTTGGAAATTCCCCAAATGTGAAAGTTTCATCTTTTGCCTCCTGTACTTTGAGAATCATGCCAAGCTCAAAATAAGCACAAGAAAGAACCCCTGCAAAAAGGTAACCAGTAGGAAGCCCAAAGTTTTTAGACTTTGGAAACATATTACCCTATTTCTTAAGTCATCTAAAATTCCTGCCTTCTTTTGTTTATTCTAAAATTGAAAAGGAATATGGAAATGGGGAATCTTCGACATTTTTTAGACAATATTTCAATAAATTTGTTTTCATCCTGATTATGCATATAAATAATCTGACTAGATTTACACTTTTTATGTATTTTGGTTGGTTAAGACACTGATACGTTTTGGAGGGTACCTGTAGGCAATTTACATATCAATTGGCAAATTCCTTTCAGACATTTTTTAAAAAGTCAAAAATTTACTTAAAAACATGCCATGGGAGAGTTGATGACAACAACTTACTCACATAACTATGTGGGTTTTTTTTTCTTCATTACAGCTGACTTTAAATAATAAAACAAAATGTTTATGAATATGTTTACTGAGTAGTTGGAATACAGCTTTAACATGCTTAACATGATTACATCATCTGCTCATTGTATGCTATATTATCTAAAGCTGAAAATATGCAAACTATACCATGTAATCATTGAAATATCACGATGCTGTAGATACTAATTCATTAAACTGCTTCACAAAGTCTGGGCTAACTTCTTGAAGTTTGATTATCAAATTATTTCTATCACTTTCTGTCCAAGATTCAAACCACTGTGTAAAGAGTTTAAGCTGGCACTGAAAAATACTTGGTGGGCGATCATTCACTTTAAGCTGATGCATTGAATCAAATAACGTATCTATAGACACTGGGTTTGCCTTGTCAACTAAATCTTTTAAGAAGTCTCCTTTCTGCATCCCACTCCATCCCCTGAACCAATGAATAACACATTCTATCTCCGTTTCTGTATTTGAAATTGACATCTTTCTGTTTAGATTGATCTTATTTTATTACTTTGTCTTTGGGTGTACATCATGAACACTCTTCTTCTATCCTGAAAATAGTGACAATGTAAAATGATTCTAAAATAGAGAACTGTAAGCATATACTGTACTGTTAGAAACCATTAATTGAAATACAATGTTGTAAAACAAGAAATAAAAGTTCAGTTTTTATTACTACAAAAGATGAACTAGATTTAAAGTAATACAAACATTAAAATCTCAATTTCATACACTTTTGGTTTCCAGACAATACTTTAGTACAATAAACTCATCATAGATACCAAGAATGAAATTTTGTATTTGTGCCAGAGGCAGGTTTCGTCTACAAAACTAAGATTGATCAGTGACGCTCGAATCAAAAAAAAAAAGAAGGCAAAATAAAGTACAAAGTTGTAGAGCTCTGCACGTTGTGCAAAATTGTCAGGAAAACAGAATTTTGAGTGATAGAAGAAAAAAAAATGCAGCTATTGAATAGACCACTTTCGAGTTCATGCGCGCCTTTATGACGTCATTTACCAGATAGAGGGGATGCCTGTATCCATGCACTATTTACGTTCATCAAGCGTCTTAGTGATCAACATTGTGTAGGATAAACTAGAAATAATGCTTGTTCTGTAGGTACTTTATGACAATGCCCTAATGACAATTTTGAGATTTCAATTTGCCGAAAAATTCGTACAATATAGATTAAAAATTTTCCAACCACTCGCTCAACATTGAAATGGAAGTGAAGACACCCCTAAACGCACAAATGACGTTCACTAAAACCAGAGTTTTTGACGGAAATGCATCGAACTCGAAAGTTGTCTATTGAAAGGCAAGATATGACATGTATGAGAAGATACCTCTTTGGGTTTGTGTTGCTTATAAAAAAGAAGATGTGGTATGATTGCCAATGAGATAACTCTCCACAAGAGACCAAATGACACAGAAATTAAAAACTAAAGGTCACTGTACGGCCTTCAATTTAGTCTTTAGTTTTCTATATTGTGTTTTGTGTACTCATTATTGTTTGTCTGGTTATCTTTTTCTTTTTAAGCCATGGCGTTATGAGTTTATTTTCAGTCTATGAGTTTGAATGTCCGTCTGGTATCTTTCGCCCCTCTCTTACAAGGGTCTTTAAAAATATATAACAAAAGTAAGAGTTACATGTACAGGAATCTTGTTTCTTGCTGCAAAACAAAATAAGTAAATGCATAACACATAGTCATTTCAGTACATCATCTCTACATGTATAATAGTTTCATTATCTCAGTTATCTCCCCTTATACAGTCAGGGGTGCTACTTAAACAAGTGATTTCATTATCACCTGTTTTAGTGATTTTTTTATATTCCAACTATCACCTATTTAAGTGATTTTGGTGTTTTCTTTGATCTTCAAATGCTAATTTCATTGATTTTCCATATTTTCACAAACTAATTTTCTATAATTTTCCTACATAAATCAATTATCCCTTTATCTTTGGATATCAATTTCACCAGTGCGCTTGGGCAGTAAGTTAGTGCACTAAAGCTTTTAAAAGTACCCTTGGGAATTGTTCTGTTATCAAATATTCATTAACTACTCTTACTATCAGACAAAGGTCAACAATATTGGTTAATCTGATTGATTTTCTTTAAAATTAAAATGATTCATTTTAAGGTTATGTCCTGTTCTACAAATTATTCCAGTTTTTGTATATTCAAATAAACTGTAAAAACTGGCAGGTTTATTAAGCAAATGACAATTTCTGCATGTACATAGTTTTTTCAATGGAATTAATTTCTGGTGTTTTTACCAATAAAAAATTCAAGCTTGTGGGAAAAATATCCCAAAAAAGTTATAAACACTTATTGAAGTGATTAAATTTCAACTTCTCAAATTACTTGTTTCAGTGATTTTGAAAAGTCTGTGCGAAAATTTTAAATATTTTACAGCCAAAATCACTCAAAGAAGTGATTTTGAAATCACTTGTTTAAGTACCACCCTGACTGTTATATGGCAAAGATAAAAAAAAATTAATCAAACAAAATATTTTGTATTTGTAAAACAGTACGTACTGTCACAAAAATACAAGATAAAAGGACATAATTTTCTTTACTTAGAAATCATTGTACTAGTATTTGCTGAGGCTCAAACCAAGGAATCCCTAAAAAGTAAGCCTGATGTGTAAGCCTGCCACCACATTACATATTGAGCTTAACTCCACTAGGCTGAGACTGACCATCACTAGCATGTAGCTGATGGAGAGTTTTTACATTTCTGCAAGGTATAAAAATGCACCACTAATAATAATAATTATAAATTTGTTATTTTTAGAAGGTAACACAGATAACAAAACAGTTAATCAACCCCATGGCCTTCTTCATCTTCATGAAATATTTATACATACACAAAGACACACAAAACAAAATGCTATAATTACACTACATGTGTACAAGATCACATATACTAGAAAATGTACATAGAATAGATACATGTAAACCAATACCACTGACATGTAAAAAGTATGACGATAGTAAAGTGATAGCATTTTAACTACAACAAGTTCTCTTCTTATATCTTTAAGAGATTAGATTGACAGTTTGCTTTAAAAATATTTACACTTATATTTTCTATCAAATTTAAAGGCAAAAAGTTCCACAATAAGGTTCCAGAATACTTATAAGTTCTTTTACCATAATTAGATCCATATGATATCATTGAACAAATATATGATTTTGGGTAGATCATCTTAATGCATATTTATCAACCATTGAACAGCTTAATTGATAATAGTTCAGATAAATATTCACGTGCTAAATTATTCATACACTTTTATATCACCACTGCTATAAAGTTTTTAATTCTTTTAAAAATGAGGTTGGTAATGGGGTTACCTTCATGACAAATAACGGTAAAAACTCTTGCCTAATGATGTTAACAGTAATTATTGGTGTATGTCAATAAAATGTGTACTATCTTTTAGGCGATAAACATTATAAACAATCCAATGTTTTTGACAAATCACGTTAAATATTTACCAAAAATAATGGTTACAATTATGTATAACGCTATTTGAAACTAAGTCTGACGATTCACTATAAGGAAATTTGATGGTTGCCAATGATACACCTCTCCACAAGAGACCAAATGACATAGAAATTAACAACTGTAGGTCACCATAGGGCCTTCAACAACGAGCAAAGCTCATACCGCATAGTTAATTTTTTTAATTTTTTTTGTATTGACTGTTACACGGGGTTCTCATTTGGGGGTTCCGATCCCAGATCCCGCTTACTGTTTTGTCAGATTCCTGTATCCCGCTTACACTATGTACGTAAGCAATTCTCATTTTTTTTGTCATTTCCCGGGTCCCCCTAAACCTCATTTCCCGTTTTCACGACACAATAATTTGACTTTCATGTGTCCCGCTTACAAAAAATCGGCAATCCCGCGTCACGCTTAGACCCCAATGAGACCCACTTACACATTTTACACTTTTTAAAAAATTGTAAAAACCGGATATCACGGTGTGATACTTTTGATGTGAATAAAAGTTATAAGGACTGAAAGGGAAAATCAGTAATTGTTGTCTAGGGCCATAACTGTAATTTGAGACATGTAATATATCTGGCTGTGGTTAAAGTCTGTAGATTAGATTTCTGTAGGCATGTTTAAATTTTAATAGTCCCTGTTATTTGGTTTGTATAGTGTTCCCTTCAATCATGCAATCATGTTTACCTATCTACTTGATTTTTGTATCTTTACTATGGCATAAAGAAGATACATAAAGTTCACTGAAACTTTCATACAGCCTGTATTACAGGTATCTGTCTGAGAAGGCAATAAACACCGGTCGGGTACGAATTTTGTTTTAGCCTGTCCCATAAAAAATGTGATGCACATCATGCAAAGTTTTACTATTATTTTTTTTAACTGTATTTGAATATAAAAAATATATATAGTTATAGTGATTTAGTTATGAATAACATAATTTAACGTTGGGCAGATAAATGAAAGGTTTGGTATTCCACATACCTTCTATAAATACATTTCCACGGGGAATATCGCTCATGTTTCATCATTCTATGTCAATTTCCGGTCTAAATAATAATGTTGATTTTTGAAATTGTAAGTTGGTAGAGTTCAAAGCATCATACCGAATACGTTTTGCATTCATAATTTTCATTTATATAGTAGACGCTAGACATACATTATTGACTATTGTAAGGTTTTAGGGCGATCTTTCATTCATGGTTTGACAAATATTCAAGGTTCATCAAAACAAATATGGTGATACATGTACATGTACACCTCACAAACTAATCTCACCTGTCCATTTGGTTAAGTTTTAAGGCCTTGCATCCACTAGATATATGAAAGTTAAAATAAATATTGTGTTGTGTTTTTTTTAATTTATTTATGGGCATTTTTTTTCATTCCTGCAGAAGGTGAAAAAGGGTATCACTTTTGTTTGCCCTAATTAATCTTTAATTACATAAAATTGAGAATGGAAATGGGGAATGTGCCAAAGAGTCAACAACCCGACCATAGAGCAGACAACAGCAGAAGGTCACCAACAGGTCTTCAATGCAATGCTGCTTTATGCATGTTCAACCTGAGTCCGTTCGCCCACAGAGTCCACCCCAGGTTAACTTCTCCCTCTTATTTAATAGATAAATGTAATTATTGGTGTAATTGGGTGGTAAGTCCCCTTTGTTATGGCCTAATCTAACCATTTATTCAGATTTTGGATCATAGTAATTAAGAGTCCAATTTCAAATTTACCAATATGTGCTAATATTATGCATAATAATAGTATTTCAATATTCTACTATGCAAATCAAAGATAAATATATCAATAAAGATAAATACATTGTATTTCAATATTCTACTATGCAAATCAAAGATAAATATTTGGTTGCAGCAATACAAATATTCAGCAAATTTTTCAACAAACCAACATACATTTTTTATTGAAAAATTATGATATTAAAGTTTAATAAACATATACAGATACAAATGTATTTTTATGGTAAAATGTATATATATATATATATGCGAATAACACTTATAATGACTAAATAACACTTGAAATTTTAATATTAGCACATATTGGTGACTTTTAAACATTGATTATAAAATAATAGTATATTATCGATGTATTTAATAACTTATAAATGAGTTACCGAAAGCAGATAAGTTCATAAAAAACTTTTTTAAATTTAGTGTGTACATCCAATTTGGTGTCTTGACCACGGAAATCACAATGGCTGCCATGTTCGATGTACACATTTAACTTAAAATGATCTTTATGAACTTATGTGCTTTCTGTAAATCATTTTTAAGTTATAAAATACATCGATTAATATTTTAAAATAATCAATGTTTAAAAGTCACCAATATGGTATAATATTAAAATTTCAAGTGTTATTCAGATAATAACAGTATTATTTTGTTTTGATAAACTAGTCAATTTGGTACGAGTAAAAACATTGGTGTACGAATTGTAAAACATGACAAGGATTCATAAATGCATTCTTTAGTATACATTGTACTGCATAAATTGACTGACTAGAATGATTGATATTGTAAAATATATCAATAAAGATAAATACATTGTATTTCAATATTCTACTATCATGACTATGCAAATCAAAGATAAATATTTGGTTGCAGCAATACAAATATTCAGCAAATTTTTCAACAAACCAACATACTCTGTTCAAATAAAGAAAGTGACTGTACAACTACATGTACATGTAGACAACAATAAAAAAAATCAGGGCGAATAAACCCTGGTCGAAAAGGTATTCGGGAGTATAGACCTGGATTAAAAATATAGGGTCTTATTAATTATTAGTGAGACCCTATTATTAAGAGACAAGAAGCGACAAGAAAATACATTAAGTGTCAAGATATTTAGAAAATGGTTATTTAAAAATCATATTAAAAAAAGACTTGTGTGTGTTTTTGCATTAAATATAGACGAATTTTCATTGTTTTATGATCATGACCATGATGACTGAGAGAATGAAATAAACATTTAACAGGCTATTATTTAAACTTGGAATTATTTTTAATTATGGAATTTGCATAATTTCTTGTGCTGGAATATTTTTAATGAATTCCATGTTTATTCTGTACTGAAATGTTCTGTGCTGCGCACAACACTTTCTATTACAAAGAAGATAGTACATTTTCAATAGAATGTACTGTGCAGCGCATAACACTATCTAACCAAAATACATTGTATGGAAAGTGTTATGATCCGCTCAAAACATTATAATACCAAATAATTACATTAGATAAAATTGAGAATGGAAATGGGGAATGTGTCAAAGAGACAACAACCCGACCAAATAAAAAACAACAGCAGAGGGTCACCAACAGGTCTTCAATGTAGCGAGAAATTCCCGCACCCGGAGGCGTCCTTCAGCTGACCCCTAAACAAATATATACTAGTCCAGTGATAATGAACGCCATACTAATTTCCAAATTGTACACAAGAAACTAAAATTAAAATAATACAAGACTAACAAAGGCCAGATGTATGTTTCATTACAATACGTTATTCTGATTGGCTAAATGCACATCATGTGTTATTCCTTAAGCAGTTGTATCACTCAATAAAACTTCTCATTCATGATGACACGAGGTCCCACAATAAAGTGCACAGGTAAATAAAATAAAAACTTGATAGAAGGCGTGTTTTCATGATCCTATAGGTAAAAATGTAATTATAAGTATTGAATGCTTTTTTTTGTAACTTTATAGGGTTGTAAAAGCATTGACCGTGCGCACATTTTAAGTATGAAGCGCTTCCGCGCTTCATACAAAATGTACTTCGGTCAACGCTTTTACACCCCAATAAATTTACAAAAAAGAGCATTCAATACTTATAATTACATTTTTACCTATAGGATCATGAAAACACGCCTTCTATCAAGTTTTTATCCTGTACGCATATTTATTATATATATTTACAGAAATTTTGAATACATCAGTTGTTGATAGATAAAGTTATGTCCAGCACAGGGGTGTGTAGCCATTGTGGTTGTACAGATATAGACACTGACCCAGCCAGAGGTGATGCAGTGTGTACTAACTGTGGTTCTGTCTTGGAAGATCAGATTATTGTCTCAGAGATCCAGTTTGAAGACAATGCTGGTGGAGGATCATCTGTTATAGGACAATTTGTGTCATCTGATGGTATAATATTTTTAAAAAATCATTTATTTTGTCTGTTTTAAGATCTTAGAACAGAATTTACATTTGTTTTACTTTATTGAACATCAATCGTGTACACAATTTGTAATATATGCAAGTTAACCTTTTTGTTTGATAATCTGCTTTTTTTCACATTTTATGTATAGCCAGGGGCGGATGCAGGAATTTTCGAAAGGGGGGTGCTAACCCAGGCTAACCCAGGGCAAAGTGGGGGTGCAAAACATATGTCCCGATACAAATGCATTGATCAGCAAAAATAAAGGGGGGTGCGCACCCCCGGAACCCCCCCCCCCCCTGGATCCGCCACTGTATAGCTGCTTTCAAATGTTTCCTGCAACTGTTTTAAATGTGATTGAGCACAAAACATACAATTTATATACATTTGTATTTTCATGATTGCCATTTTTCCAGACTTTGAAACTAAGCAATTTTGTCAGTAAATTTTAACTCTTTGTTTTTTAGGATCAAAACCACACAGTTTGGGAATTAATTTTCCTCATGGCATCAAGAGAGAATCAAGGACAGTCACATATGAAAATGGTAAATAAGAAGTCAAATCCTCAATCTACTAGTGTTCTGTATAGCTACATTTATGTACTTATCTTATTTTCTGTATAACTACTTACATGACTTATCTTATTCAATTAAACTTTAGACATGATTTTCAATGGTAGCTGCCCAATTCAGTTTGTGAAAGCAATGTTTTGATTTCCATTCAGAAAACATATTTCTTTGGTGTTTATGGATAACAAAGCACAGATTTTCAAAAGTTTGAAAAATTACCAGTCATTCCCAGGCTTGTATTTCCTATCATGATTTCCTTGATAGAGGGTTGCTGCTTACTAGTAAGCTATTAAACCAAGAGTTCCAAATGGTGAAGTTAAAGTCATCCCTTCATAAATTTTATGGACCCCATCACGAGTTAGTTGACCGTTATTGAATAACCGTTTCACAGATGATATCAGATATGTTCCTTATGTCATGACTACAATTCCCTTCCCTTTTCATGAATGTGACTTACCGAATTAGATTATTCACCGGATTTGTAATAACATAAGTAACACAACGGGTGCCACATGTGGACCAGGTTCTGCTTACCTTTCCAGAGCACCTGAGATCACCACCAGATTTTGGTGGAGTTTGTGTTGCTTAATCTATGGTTTTCTATGTTGTGTCTTCTGTACTATTATTTGTCTGCCTGTCTTTTTATTTTTTAGCCATGGCGTTGTCAGTTTATTTTTAATCTAAGAGTTTTATTGTCCCTCTGGTATCTTTCGCCCCTCTTACATATTCAGCTGATTTTGTGATGAAAACTTTTTCAGTTATTGGCGTGAAAAATGATTTGAATATATGTATTTTAAAAATACCTGTTCCTTGTTTTCTTTTTTAAACTTTTTTATATAAATTAATAAAAGTTGCATACCTATGTTTATTCATATGAATTTATAGATAAATTTAATTTTGATATTGTACATTCATATTGATTTGAACTATCAATACATTCCTCATACACAGAGTTATTTTAAACTATTTCAAGGTATGTTTCATTACATTTTTAGCTCAATTCGCACATCACTTTGAAATAGACTTCCTTAAGCATAGCTGTGTACAATGTGCAAAGCCCCTTGATTGGATTAAAATCTACTAATTTTAGAATTGTTATTTTCAAGTTTATTAATTGCGAGGGGCTGTAAATATATTAAAATAAAGTTATTATATATTTATGTTGTAAAGTATACTCATTAGATGCTTTGTTTGAAAATTGCAGGAAGAAGATCTATTCAGCAGGTTGGTTCTCAACTGAGACTGAATCAGCATTGTATTGATACAGCATTTAACTTCTTTAAGATGGCTGTAAATAAGAGATTGACCAGGGGAAGAAAGACAACACATGTGATAGCTGCCTGTTTATACCTTGTGTGTAGAACTGAAGGAACACCTCATATCCTTGACACTATTGAAATAGGTCGACTCAAAGAGCACAATATTTGAGTTGAGGGAATATGAAATTACAGTCAATTTGTTAGATACTAAAAATGACATGGTCATTAGTCTTAAAATGAAGATATTGAACCACCACTGATTATATGTCTAATTTGTTTTACAGTTATGGTTAAATGAATATACCATTGTTTATTCAAATATAAATACTTCAGAAGATGTTGTAGTTTGCATGCAATAGATTCAATAGAATTCCCAAAAGGATGTATGAAATCATTTGACATGATTGACTTGTCATTAACTTGTTATAAGGGCAATGAAGGACACAGAATGGCAGATTATTGTTTGGTGTTAGAAATAAAATGGATGCCTTAAAAGACGCTGAATGGGCATCTGCGTTTGGGACTTATGAGGACACTGCTACTAGTGTATTTCATACAAATACATTAATAATTGTTGGTAACTAATTTTGCATGAATTTTATGTTCATATGAGCTGTTGAATACAATGTATGTTCAAACCACTAAATCAAGGTTCCAGAAAAATTTAATGTTTCACCCATGACAATAATTGGGACCTACAAGAATAAACAAATCCACAGTATAGACAGGAGTTCTAAAACTGTATTATTCGTGACAATATGCAACCTCTACAATTAAGTCAGTCAGATGTAAGCTGTTGTTTTTGTAATTGACCAAATGCATGGAATTGAACATTATATTATTATCCTTAATTGTAGTACATATGTTGCTTGATTTCAGTGATATTCTTCAGGTATGTATATACTTACTACTTATATAGCTTCGGAATGCATATGCATTATGTTATATTTGTATATTGTAAACTCTCATTTTATCTCTGCTTCACAGTTACTTTAAGTAAATGGTCGACTGTAGTTTATGTACCCTTCTGTAGCCATTTTTGTACGATTTTTTCAAACCTCAATTGTATCAAAACTAAAGATATAATAAATAATAGAGATAGGCCATTTAGTACATGTTCCAAGGGGAAACTTGATGCAAAACATTATTTTTTACTGTTTCATTGCATTTGATAGAAAAAGAGGACTTTGTGGCAAATAAATCAAGATTTTTATAGAAAATCCACAGCCTTTAATACAGAGATTTTTGTTATAAAATTTGAAACATAAATTACTCACTTGATTTTCTATGATGTGCTAGTGTTTATTTTTTACAAAAAGTTCTAAGTAACCTGTAAATTCCAAAACACCTCGTGCTGAGTCACTAAAGTCGAGTGCACCCTAAAAGGTGTACTTGATTTTGGCCATATTTATACTTGTCTTAACCAATAACTACATTTATAAACTTGTTTTAAGGAAATCAATGCTAGCACTGCATGCAATAATCCTATATCTATCAGTCATCAAATTGCCAAATATGAGAGTACAAGGATAAAGGCTGTGGATTTTCTATAAAAATCTTGATTTATTTGCCACAAAGTCCTCTTTTTCTATTAAATGAAATGGAACAGTAAAAAATAATGCTTTGCATCAAGTTTCCCCTTGGAATATGTACAAAATGGCCTATCTCTATTATTCATTATATCTGTAGTTTTGATACAATTGAAGTTTGAAAAGTTCGTACAAAAATGGCTACAGAAGGGTACAAATAAAGAAAAAACACATGGTATGCGTAACATTATATTTGTATTCATAATTTATTTTATGAATATCATCACACCTACATAATATCTACTTACTAGTCAAGTCAAAGGTTTAATTATTACTTTTAATAAAATGCTTTGCTGAGCGCAGCCTGATAAGACCACAGTGGGTAAACCCTGAACAGTTGGTGCAAAATTGGACATTATATTCAAGCTTGATACTGTCTGAATTTGGATTGTGATCAAATTTTTGAAATGATGTAGGTTTTTGACACAAAATAAACATGATAAATATGGTGAAAGATCTTAAAAATTTGGAATGGGTTGGAATATTCATTTTATCTGTATTAATTTTTAATTGAAGATTTCTTGCTATTGTGCAATATTGTGTAAATGAAGATTTCTTGCTTTGGTACAATATTGTGCTATTGCACAGTAGTGTGAAATTGACAATTTCTTGCTAATGTGCAATACTGTGTACTATAGTGCAATACTATGTAATGGCAGATTTCCTGCTATTGCACAATACAATTTATCATGTTTATAATAATTTACACAACATATTTGGTGAGTATCTCCATTTCTACCATGTCAGTACCCGTATTTTGGGTTTAATATAACAATAAGAAATATAAATCAATGGAAAAATTTAAGAAAAAAAAAATATGAAAAAAAAATTACCTCCCCCAAGCCCCATTTTTTTAACCCCCCCCCCCCCCTTTCAGTAATTACCCACAAACTCAATCCCAGCTTTCTCTTTGTGGTATGGTACCTTGCTGTTCAATTTCAGAGAGATCCATACAATTGACCTCAAGTAATTGTCTTGAAACTAGAAAAATGCTTGTTTTTGGCCCGAATTCCTGAACGTTTGGGGCAATTACCCCCAAAATTCAACCCCAGCCTTCCCTATGTGTTGTGATACCTTGCATCACAATTTTAGAGAGATCCATACACTTAAACGCAAGTTATAGTCCAGAAACTAGAAAATTGATGTTTTTTTGCCCGTAATTCCTGAAACTTTCAGGCAATTACCCCAAACTCACTCTTAGTCTTCCTTATGCATGTTATGTGATATGGAACCTTGTGGTACAATTTCAGAAAGATTCATACACTAACACACAAGTGACAAGTTATTATCTTGAAACTAGAAAAATGCTTATTATGACCCCTTTTGGGCCCCTACTTCCTAAACTGTTGGGACCATAACCCCCAAATTAATCCCAATCTTCCTTTTGTGGTTTCAAACCATGTGTGTAAATTTCAAAGAGATTCATTCACTTAAAATAAAGTAATGGTCCAGAAACCAAGTGTCTTCAGACAACGCGGAGGACAACAACAATGTGATACTGATACCACAATTTTTTTTTGCTGACGACACATATAATAAAATTAAGAATGGAAACTTGAAATGAGACAGCAACCCAACCAAAGAACTGAAAACAGCCAAGGGCAACTTATGTTTTTAGAAAAATTGTACAGCTTTTTTATCCTTTCAGGTGAATGTTTACAGTTTAGGAAGAACATATCTACAGCTTTCTAAAGAATTGTGCATCAGCATACCAGCAATAGGTAATAATTTATTGTCAGTTTATTCATATTTCAAATACCGTATATTTGCATCTCATTTTAAAATAAGTTGTTGGAATAACTGCTGATTTAGGATAATTCAAGACTGTTCTAAGTTTGTCATGTCATTCATTGTGAGCACCATGAACTAATAATATCTGAAAATGAACTAGCTGTTCCAGATTGTTCTCTCTTCATAATTTTATTGATTTTATTCATGAGCACTTTGTGTCAATAACTCTACTAAACAAGAGAGAATGAGAGATCAACTTGAAACTTAGTACACATGTTCCCTATAATATGATCTTTCTAATTTAAATTCCAAATTAGAATTTTGACCCATATTTCACAGTCCTCTGAACATAGAAAATGATAGTGTATGTAGGCACAGTCCACTGAACATAGAAAATGATAGTGTATGTAGGGCATCCATGTTCTATGGACACATTCTTGTTTGTAATGTTAAATACGACCGAAAAAAATTTTGGGATCGTATAATGGTATGATGTCGTCTGCGTTGTTGTCAAAGACACATTTGGTGTCCGGACAATAACTTTAGTTTACGTAAATGGATCTCTGTGAAATTAAATAAGAAGGTGCAATAGCACATAAGGAAGGTTGGGATTGATTTTTGGGATGATGGTCCTAACCATTTAGAAACTAGGGGACAAAAACAAGCATTTTTTCTGCTAAAAGGTTAATAACTTGTGTATAAGTATTTCAATTGCTCTGAAATTGTACCGCAATGTTAAATACCACAAGTTGAAGGTCTGAATTCATTTTGGGGGTTATGGTGCCAAACAGTTTAGGAATTAAGGGTCAAAAAGGTGCCAAAAACAAGCATTTTTGTAGTTTCTGGACAATAACTTGTGTGTAAGTGTATGAATCTCTGTGACATTGTACCACAAGGTTCCATATCACAAAAGGAAGGTTGGGATTGAGTTTGGGGGTTAATGCCCTATTTATGCTGGAATTAGGGGCCAAAAAGAAGCATTATTCTAGTTTCCAGACAATAACTTGTGATCAAATGTATGGCTCTCTCTGAAATTGTACATGGTTCCATACTACAAAGGAAAGGCTTGGTTCGAGTTTGGGAGTAATTACTCCAATTTGGAATTTTGAAAAGTTAAGAAGAAATCTTTGATTGCACAGTATTGCGCAATAGATTTGTAAGATCTTGACATTTGTTTTTTGTCAGAAACCTATATTATGACAAAAATTTGATCACAATTCAAATTCTGACAGTATCAAGCTTGAATAGTGTTCCAAAGTTACCCCAACTGTTCAGGGTTCAACCTCTGCAGTCCTATGAGGCTGCGCTCAGCGAAGCATTTTATTTTCTCTCTTATTATGTCAGAATAGGATAATTATGTTTGGTATGTGCAAAAATAGTGCATACCTTGAACAGTCCTCTTGCTTGTTAGACAGTTTTTACTTGACCTTGAACTCATTTCATGGATCAGTGACCAAGGTAAAGTTTTCGTGGTCAAGTTTATATCTCAGATAAGCAAAAGGTCTACTATATTTGGTATATGGAATGATTGTAAGGTGTTATTGTCCAACTGGTCAATAGATTGTTTTAAAGATGATAAATTGACTATGTAGTCAGGTACTGGTGATGTATGAAAGATTGCTAGTAAATATAGACCTTTACCAATTGAAACAAATGTGATCTGAGAATTTTCGTGGTCAGCAATTAAGCCAGCAATTGCCTCGTTTTGCTGTATATAGCAAACATGAAATTTAACATATTTCTATCACAGTATCAGAGGTTAAACAGTGTGTAAATTTATTTCTATTCCGTTATATTTGGGGGTTTTCCCTTATCTATTTCTATCTTTAGTAACTGTGGTTTGTAGAACAAGTTGTAAAACAAGTTTGAAGAACTGGTTGGATAGTATCTATATATTTTAAGTCTTTAGTGAGTACTGCACGAGCATTTCATAGGCGGGAATACGGGTGGGGTATATAAGTCCAATACATGGATAATTTGCATCGAGGTTCTCACAGTAACTTCAAAGTAACAACACGTTCTGCATAGTATATTATTTTTATTTATTTATAATGATTTAGTTTGGAATAGCTAGATGTGTATTTGCTGGGATATATTTGTAATGTCTTATTATCATAATTAAATGTTGTATCGCACAGAAAATAAGAAGTTACTGCGAGCAAACCAAACCTACATTTTAACTTGCCTCTTATTTCGCCATGTAGATAGATTAGAAATGTTTTAAATTCGGACGAATTTGTGAGGGAGAATTTAATTAAAACTACCTTGGTAGTCTTGTGGTAGCATACTCACCTTGAGTTACGACTGATTATTTCTTCTTGTAGTCACAATGTAACCATTTATGATTAAGCTTGTGTCTACGAATTAAATGTGTAATTTTATTTGTCAGTGTATATGTATAATTTGAAA
>CM034350.1:39107892-39167300 GCA_019925275.1 Mytilus edulis
GAACTTCAGCTAACCCCTCTTGTCCAAAATAACTTAGTTCTCCTCCATCTAAAATAGCACTAGCAGTGTAAAATATATCTGATTCAATTTGTACTGGATTGTCAAACATCACATCAAACGTATTACTTGATCCATCAGAGAAAAATTTGGTTATATTTTGACCAAGCACTATGCCGTTTTTCTTAAGTTCAATTTTCACTTGATATTCAGCTGCCCATTACTCGATCCATACAACCCAAAACCGGCTATAAATATACGCTGGTCAACAGCAAACTGTATACTATCACATCGTCCACGATACCTCCATTGATTGCTTCGGTAAGCTGAAGATTGGAATCTGTGACATTTGTAAGGCTTTAAGCCAGATCTATTTCTTTTGTTGAATTTCAGTTCTGGTTTGTTCTTGGCAAGATAGTCTAAAAAAAGATTATTTGTTTCTTGTAATGTTAATACACCAGACTGGGCTGGTCCATTGGCATACTCCTCTAAGGACATTGCAGGAATACGAATTTTGAACAAAGTATCGCCTAGAACTTTCCTTTTATTTTCAGCAGTTTGTTCTAAATTTTGTCTTTTGCATTCAGCATCAGCCCAACGACAAGCTGCATTGAAGACAGAGATTTCTTTAGCATTCAGAGTTTCTCTGCTTAAGACTGTATTCAATGTATTGACATCAATTTCAGTGAATCCATCAGATCTAAGTGCTTCCTCAGCTTGAGCATCAATAACTTCCCAGCATCGCTGCATCAGTTCTTGTTCTTCAAATAGTCTACCCTGACTGAGTAAGATGCAAGCATTATGTGCACTGAGACTTGTTTCTAGATATCGAACACAAGTCCTGGCCAAATGAGGTACTATGTACTTCTTAGCTGCATACAGAGTAGCCAATACATTGTCTGGTTCCAAATGTATTTCATCACAATACAAGTACCTAAAATATAAAATATGCACTAATGTATATAAGTGTTGAACATTCTTGACTATGGCACATGCACACTGTAAGTAAGTGTTAAACGTAAAATTTAAATTTGTGAAAAGAAGTAATTGTAAGGTCTACAGTAAGGATGATATATACCAATAAGGCATTGATTCAAAAATCATAAATTGATAGAGGACAGACAAGACTAAACCAAAAAAGTCAAATTAACACTAAACAGAAAATTAAAGAGAGCAACAGGAAACCTACTTGAACATATGCCAAATATAAGGTTAAACTACTCAAGGAGGCTTATTAAAATGTAATATATGCTGGTAATCAGTTCCTGCTCCACTAGTGCAATGTGTTGATAATTAATGACAGTAATTTGACAAAGGTATATATGCCCTGTTAAGCCTATGTGCAAAAGAATATTTTCTTGAATTTAGTGTTGACTGTTTTGGACTACATATATATATATATATACATGTACCTGGTAGTATAAATAATGTGCATGGTCTATGCCAATAAAATATATCACTTCAAGGTTATATACGTATACACGGATAATCACCATTGTGAAATAACCATCAAAACAATTTTTTTAAATGTGAAACTTTGAATGTTGACATTTTTTTCTTCAAACAAGAATATAACATAAATTAATATAAATGAAATTGTATATATATTCTTCATTGAAGAGGAAAAGTAATCATCTTTAAGCTGGTGTATAAGTGAATTTACCTGAGTAGATTAAGGAAAGCTTGAGGTTCAACATCTGGAATTTCAATTACATGCTTTGCATCAGCAAGTCCACCAAAAAACATAGCATAAAACACTGAGCTGCCTGTTGCTAAAATGTACTTGTGTGCTGGAATTTTCTGTTGATGAGGAACAGTTCCAACTTTAAAGTAGACATCTGCCATAAGTGGATTGTTAAACATCACAGCATTTCTTTCGCGAACGCTAGATTGATTAGCCTGCCAGTTAAATTCCTCGCTAGCTTTAGATGTTGGTAAACACTGGGGTTGAGGTCTGGCTATTTTCCATGACGGTTCTGTTTTTCTTCTTGGATTTTGTACAGTTACTTTAGCTGTGTAATTTGGAGGAACTTCTTGATTCACTTCATCATCAGAAAACTGTCTGTTTGAACTGATTTGCATGCAGCTTTTTGGTTCAGTTTTTAGTGGTCTATCCATCTGCAAAAAAAATATTTTATTTAGTCAAGCAAAATCTGTATAAGGATATAACATGTTAATTATTATTAATTTATAAAATTTTGGTTATCACTGAATCATTATTTAAAAGTAAGGAGATGTGGTATAATTGCCAAAGACAGAATGAATGAGAGAATTACCCATCAAAAATCAAAAGATGAGGACACTAATAATAATAGAAATGTATATACGGTGGTCCACTAGTCATATTTCAGTATTTCCCTATATAACCATCCGGAATCTTTCCACAAAAAGGGGAGGGGGACCCCTCAGTGCCCTCCTGGATCCACCTATCATGTAGTACCTAGTCTGGTACAGGCACATGGAGAATGTGATGGTGTAAAACAGTTCTACATAAAAAAAAAAAAACTGTAGATATAAAAAAAGATATGGTATGATTGCTAATGTGACAACTCTACACAAGAGACCAACTGACACATAAATTAACAACTTGCAATCACTGCGGTCTTCAACAATGAGCAAAGCCCATAACACATAGATAGCTATAAAAGGCCAAACATGACAAACATAAAACAAATCAAACAAGAAATATAACGGCCCTAATTAATGTAAAAAATAAATGCACTTGGAGAATTGAGTCCCTACTGTAGCTAGTAACCTGAAACATCCTTATTTCAAGATGTTAGAAGGGGCATTATTCATGTTATGTTTACCAGACAAATCTTCATAAATAGGTGTAAAAAGGAAAAAAATAGTTGCTTGCCAAGGGGTTAAGCAAGGGCAGAAGAGACCAACAAATCTGTACAATACTGGAAAGGAACTAAAAAATGCTGAGTAAAACTTAACCAGGAAGTGTGTGTGCACTAATTTGTCACTTGGATAACTGCCTGAAAACTTTTTACAGTTCACTGCAGTATTTGGTAATAAATTTCAATCTATAATAGTTTGCGAAAAAAAAGAATGTTTATAAACCCATTATCCTAATTTTAACCAGCTTTATTCAAACTCTAAATTAAAACTATTCTAGATCTCAATAAAGATATTTTGTCTAGTGTTGAAGACTATATAAAGCAATCTATGGAATGGCGAAAATCAGGTCCACAATGGTCAATTATATACTTATAATTTATAATTCATGCATAGTCTAACTCTTTAAATAAAGCTTTGAATTGAATTGAATTAACACTATATTCGATATAAGAATATGTGGTGTGAGTGCCAATGAGACAACTCTCCATCCAAGTCACAATCAGTAAAAGAAAACCATTATAGGTCAAAGTATGGTATTCAACACGGAGCCTTGGCTCACACCGATCTGCAAGCTATAAAGGGCCTTAAAAACGACCAGTGTTAAATTATTCAAACCAACACATTAATACTGCCCCTCCCCCTTTTTAATGTAGGTTCTGTCCATTACATGAATCTGGTTGTGTTATGAATTATGTTCTCGGATAAACTTTCCTTTTTTTTCCATCGGTACTGTGTTTAAATTGCTTTATTTTGAGGTTGTCTAGTGTGTACAATTATGAGTTGCCCTACTTAAAAAGGCTTTGTTATCTTTATTTGTGTGTCGCGCACCTGTCTTCCTGTATCCGTTATTTTGCTTTGTTATGCACAGAGTGCACACGCGTAGCTTTTATTCAAGATTTTGAGTTGATTACCTTATTTAGTTTTGGATTTGAAACCACAAAATGATGCGTTATTGATCATGTTAATGAGATTGTCTAAATAAAGTCAGTTGTCAAAGTAGAAAACTCCCGTGGTGCTTTGCGGTATTATTGACGTTTCGGAAGTATCGTCTACAAAACGGAAACACCCGAGAGACCCGCATATATATTTTTTTAAAGGGAGACAATATTTTCGCGGAATTTTTCTTTTTGAGTGCCTCTTATTTTGTAATAAAATCTAGTATCCTAAAGAGTACGTTCTACAACAGGCAAATCAAACTGATATCATTATCTTTGGTTGGTATCTTATTTATTTTATTTCTAACAAATCCTACTTTCTTCCATATAGTGACAGGAAAATATATATTGATATACTGATCAGTCAACATTTATATCAAATAAAAAATCAATGAACTTTAGATAATAGGGGATATTGGTAATTTGGGAATATTCCCACTGAGGGGCACCTAAAAGCTATCCTGATCACAAATGCCTGTGATTTGATAACGTAAAAAAACCACAATACAAAAATATTGACTTTGACAAGTAATAACAGGGCCGTATTTTTAAACTACATTGAGACAAATGAGGCAAATGCCTCATGTAAAAAATTTCAAAAAAAAAAATGAAACAAAAGGTTGTTTTCATATCAAATTGTTTTCACAGAAAGTGTCTTGCAAGAAGCAAGCTCTCTTCACTCTCTAGTGTATCCCCTGGATGTTTTTCGTTATCCATGTTTCTATTTTCCTTTTAGTTTTCAGAGTTGATGGTCTATTGTTTGTACTTCTGTGTTCCGGGTTTGTCTTTTGTTCATTTATTGTCCTACTTTATAACTATAGTCTGACCGTTGATTTTCATTTGTAAATGTGGTTTTGCAATGTTGCATGTCCACCGATGTCCAGAATTGTGCGAGAAATATATTTTAAGAACATGCGATGCTACTCAGTGGACAAAAAAAAATTGTCCTTTCTGCATGGATAATTGAAATTGATATCAAAGAATACAAAACAGTTTGTTTTATTGTAAATAAAACTAGAAATAAAACAAAACTAGATAGCTGACATGGTTTGAATTAAAATAAGGTCACATATTTCACAGTATCAAATAATTTGAAGAAAAAAAACAAGGTATTGCCATATATGACCTTTTACATCGAAAGGTAAAACTTGCATTAAGTCGTGTTGCTACCCTTTAACAGATAATAAAGGAGTATGGGGACATAATCGCACACAAAGTCAATGCATAGAAAAATACAAATGATCAATGGTCAAAGTTTGTGTTCCTGCTCTTCATCTTGATAGTTCTTCAACAATACGTTTAAAGAATCATTAATACCGTAAAAGATCATAAAACAAGGTGAAGATGGTCCCTAGTATGGACTTAAGCAGTACTTGTACTTAAAGTATAATACTGCAATGTCACTATACATGTATTTAAATCTAGTCATAAAAAAAAATCACCAAAGTCTAATCACAATACAAGACAAGAACAGACAGACAGATACGGTATTAATAATTATGAGAATTACGAATTTTGCTTTATCCTACATATCGGTCTTTAAATGTTGTCTCTGATACCTTAAAGTCTTAATTTACAATGAATCTTTGTTTTTGCTTTGGAACCTGATTGTCGAAAAAAATATCTAAAAATTAATTAAACCGTTTCAATGCAAGAAAGAGTCTGGGAAACGCTTAGAATGCACGATTTTGCGCTATTTTTCTCAGAGCTTATGGGGGCGCCCCCCCCCCCCCAACCCCTCGCCCAAAATTTTCCCTCACTTTTGCCTCACTATAAAAAGAGGCTTGTTACGGCCCTGAATAACAAAACTACATGTATAAATTGATGAATCATCAGCTTGAAATTGAAAAATGAAGGTACACAAACATTTAATTTAGTACATATGTCAACTTTGAAAGGAAGAAGTGGAAGATGAGTTTCATTTCCTCCTAAGATGTTTAAAATCTAAAGTTTACATAAAACATACATCAGTGATCACCATTGGCGGATCCAGGGGGGGGGGGGGGTTCCAGGGGTTAGAACACCCCCCCTTTTTTTGACCGATCAATGCATTTGAATGGGGACATATAGTTGGAACCCCCTTTTAAAATGGCTGGATCCGCCCCTGATCATTGTACTTTGTATAGATATATATATATTGTGATAACAAAACAAAATATTATGAAAAGTATAAATTAAAATAATAATAAAAGGAGTTGAATTTATCTTTAAAAAGGGAATAAACTCGATGACCCAAAACCCATGTTTGGTCACTAGATCATTAGACTTGAAACACAAACATCTAGAGTCTAGATGAGGTGTCCTTTTTTGAATTCTTAAATTTTTTTAGGTCAAATTTTCTTTTCTTTATATTGTTTTCCTATTATTCTCTTTTCTTTATATTGTGATTTTAAGATACACAGGATATGCAGGAATACAAATATTCCATATCTTTTACTATTTCATGACAATTATAATTGAAAAAAAAAAATATGGGGCTTGGTGCAGTAACATTTAACTGAATTCCTCACCTATATATATAATATTTTGGGATATCAACTGGAATATCTCAGGTTTTCCCACTTTATTTGCATTTTGAATATCTTTTTAAACTATTTTTCAGATCCATGTTTATACATTCCAAGATTTGCTCATAAATTAGAATTGGGTGACAAAACACATGAAGTGTCTATGACAGCTATGAGATTAGTTCAGAGAATGAAAAGAGATTGGATGCACACTGGACGTAGACCATCAGGACTATGTGGAGCAGGTATTAAAATGACACATTTTATATTCTTTCTTCATAGATATAGGACATGTAGGAAGATGTGGTGTGAGTGCCAATGAGATAACTCTCCATCCAAATAACAATTTATTAAAGTAATCCATTATAGGTCAATGTACAGCCTTCAACACGGAGCCTTGGCTCACACCGAACAACAAGCTATAAAGGGCCCCTAAATTTCTAGTGTAAAACCATTCAAACAGGAAAACCAACGGTCTAATCTATATAAAAAAAACAGAAACATGTATAAATTACATAAACTAACGATAACTACTGTTTATGCCTTCTTACTAGTATGATAATATTTAATAATTTCCTTGATAATGACTGATGAAAAAAATTGGAAACCTGTAACTGTATAGGAAAAATATACCATGGCATAAATTTGCCTGAAAAAAAGGTGCAAACTCCATTCATCATTGAAAGAACAATCTTTATTGTACAATATACACTCATATCTCTCATTTTTTAATTTCAAAAATAGATTTTTGAAAACGCATCTTTTGGAATGATAATCTAACTTATTTCTGATAGCAAAAATATGAATATGAATTCAGTAAAATTAAAGATAGGTGTAATAATGTGTTTTATTATACCTCACTTATCATTTTATATATAACATAAGTACACAATATTTTGACTATTTTTATACGACCGCGTGAAATTTTAACACAAGGTTTATGACATCAAAAGGAAGGTTGGGATTGATTTTGGGAGTTTTGGTCCCAACATTTTAGGAATTAGGGGCCAAAAAGGGGCCCAAATAAGCATTATTCTTGGTTTTCGCACCATAACTTTAGTATAATTAAATAGAAATCTATGAAATTTAAACACAAGGTTTATGACCATAAAAGGAAGGTTGGGTTTGATTTTGGGAGTTTTGGTCCCAACAGTTTAGGAATAAGGGGCCAAAAGGGTCCAAAATTGAACTTTGTTTGATTGATCAAAAATTGAATAATTGGGGTTCTTTGATATGCCGAATCTAACTGTGTATGTAGATTCTTAATTTTTGGTCCTGTTTTCAAATTGGTCTACATTAAAGTCCAAAGGGTCCAAAATTAAACTAAGTTTGATTTTAACAGAAATTGAATTCTTGGGCTTTTTGGTATGCTGAATCTACCCTGTACTTAGATTTTCGATTATGGGCCCAGTTTTCAAGTTGGTCCAAATCAGGGTCCAAAATTAAACTTTGTTTGATTTCATCAAAAATTGAATAATTGGGGTTCTTTGATATGCCAAATCTAACTGTGTATGTAGATTCTAAATTTTTGGTCCCGTTTTCAAATTGGTCTACATTAAAGTCCAAAGGGTCAAAAATTAAACTAAGTTTAATTTTAACAAAAATTGAATTCTTGGGCTTTTTTGATATGCTGATTCTAAACCTGTACTTAGATTTTTGATTATGGGCCCAGTTTTCAAGTTGGTTCAAATCAGGATCCAAAATTATTATATTAAGTATTGTGCAATAGCAAAAAATTTTCAATTGCACAGTATTGCGCAATAGCAAAAAAATCTTCAATTGCACAGTATTGTGCAATAGCAAATATTTTCAATTGCACAGTATTGCGCAATAGCAAGAAATATCTAATTGCACAATATTGTGCAATAGCAAGAAATTTTCAATTGGAGTTATCTTTCTTTGTCCAGAATAGTAGTTGAATCAACTTAAATCATTGTTTTATACAATATACAATGTATATTCACTTTCACTACCAACTGATAAATTAAAACAATCTTTACCATTCAGGGATAACAAGCACTTTATTTTACGATGTATTTAAATGAGTAGTTATTGTTGCAAACTCCATTAGAAATTTGAATTGGTATCAGTTTTGGAAAAAGGGAAAGGGGGATGTGAAAAAAAAAATGGGGGGGGGGGTTAAATTTTTCTCATTTCAGATTTCATAAATAAAAAGAAAATTACTTTTAAGTTGTTATACGATGATGACTGATGTACCCATATTTTGACTATTTTATTAATTGTGACTGTTTATTTAACGCATCATGTAAATGTAGCGGAATTTGATGAGACTGTTATTAAAGTGAGAGGGTTAGCGCTATAGAACCAGGTTTAATCCACCATTTTCTACATTTGAAAATGCCTGTACCAAGTCAGGAATATGACAGTTTTTGTCCATTCGTTTTTGATGCGTTTTGTTTTTTGATTTTGCCATGTGATTATGGACTTTTCAAATTGATTTTCCTCTGAGTTCAGTATTTTTGTGATTTTACTTTTTACTTCAAACATTTTTTTGAGAGGATTAATATTCACCAGCATAGTGAATTGCTCAAAGGCAAAAACATTATTATAAGTCTCATTAGACCACATTCATTCTGTGTCAGAAACCTATGCTGTGTCTACTATTTAATCACAATCCAAATTTAGAGCTGAATCCAGCTTGAATGTTGTGTCCATACTTGCCCCAACCGTTCAGGGTTCAATCTCTGCGGTCGTATAAAGCTGCGCCCTGCAGAGGATCTGGTTTCAAATTGCAATCTTTGAACTATTGGACTGGTAAAAAATTTCCAACTATTGGACCTGGGTTAAACTATTTGACTGCAAGCGTCATTTTATTTTGCGGAATTTCCAATGCAACTACAGGATTGGAAGATTTTGAAAATGCAGCGAGAGTAACGACATCGCGTTTTACCTATTGTATCTAAGGTTGACGTCCATGCAAGATGTAGCCTTAGTATTTTAGAATATTTATGAAGTGAACGTTATGGTTGGGTTTCTGCTTTTTATATTACGATTGTTAATTTATCACCGCCATTTATTGTCTGTTGTCTTTTTCAATATAATAAAACACTTACTGACTGGATATTCATGGAATAGTAAGTTTATTGTCCCCTCAGATACAACTATTGCCCTCGGCTACACCTCAGGGCAATAGTTGCACCTCGGGGACAATAAACTTACTATTCCACTCATACCCAGACAAAAAGTATACAATGTTATATTTCAGCTTTACTAGTTGCCTCTAGAATGCATGAGTTTAGTAGATCAGTAAGGCAGATAATCAAAGTGGCTAAAGTCTGTGATACAACTATAAGGAAAAGGTACATATTATTATAGGGTTCTTTTTTGTTTAAAGAACAATATCTGTTGGTATTTCCAATCTCAAACTGGTCAAAATTCATTTAGATTCAAACATTGGTTTAAAATAAGACATTATAGTTTTGATTTAGATTTTGTGTAAAATTACAAAATGGGCAATAAAAAATCTTGCGTTAAATATGCACAAACAACACCATAGCTAAAAAGAAAAACAATGAGACACAATTCACTACATAGAAAACTACAGTCGTTGGACAAAAGTTAGTTCCCACTCAAAAAATGTCCTATCATTTCAACTAAAATCGATAATTTTCAAAAAATGATTACCAAGTAACTATATGAGGGATTTTTATAAAACAGATACCGTAAGATGATAAGATCCAGAACTATATGAAGTTTTATTGTTTATTTGGCCATGATATTATTCATTCGTATTTTAAATTTTTGACGAGGTAAACACAAAGAAAAATATTTCTTTAAGAGTTAGCTATGTATTCTAACCAAATAAAAATTGTAAAAAATTGCATTTGTGTTTAACCTATTAGATGATGAAAACGAACCTCACCAAAATTATAGCCAAATAAACAATAAAGCTTCAGACATTTCTGCATCTTATGATATCTATTTTATAAAAATAGGTCATAGATTTACTTTGTAATAAACAAATATTAAATATCGATTTTAGTTGAAATGATAGGACATTTTTGAGTGGGAACTCACTTTTGTCCTACGACTGTATAGATTGAGCAATGATTTGTATATACTGTAACAGACTGTTATTTATCTATACAAAGTTAATTTTTAAGGGTAAAACTTCTAAGTGACAATGTAAAATTACAATGTTTTGATAGAATGAAAAGTGATACTGGTACATTAATTTTCACTAATTTGTCGTAACTGAACCTACTTAGGCTTATATTTGTGCTGGTAGTTGTCTTAAATTATGTTTATCCTGTCTTTGAAAAGGTTATCCGAGTTTAAAGCTACACCATCAAGTCAGTTGACTATAGAAGAATTCCAGACTGTCGATTTAGAGGAAGAACAAGATCCCCCAGCTTTCACTGCCAGTAAACGGAAAGCACAAGAAGCCAAATTTCATGCTCAGGTTTGGATTTATTGTTGATATTATTTGAATTCCTTGATGTGTAATACCACCATTGATTTTCTCCTATTAGTCTTTGTTAAATTTGCACTTTTCAAAAAAAATTGTGCAAAATTTATCTTTGTTTCCAATAAAGAAATACTTGACACCATGAGTAAAGTTTAGGGATTATTATTAGGAGGGAGTATTATTCTCCTATTTTGTTTTAAAGAAGATACATCACAGTATCCTTAATGGAAACTACTAGACAAAATTGTACAAATAGATCATTTTGTTATTACAGATTTTAACTGTGAGAAAAAAAAGATGCTTTTATTTTTATTTTTTAGTTGGATAAATTTCCAGAGCTGGAATCAGAAGTAGAGCTTATAAAAGAACAAATAGAGAAATCCATGGTTCCTCCAAAACCTGTAGGAATATATGCAGCATATGCTAGTTAGTGTAGCTATTATATATATTCTTTGTCTATCTTATGATAATTCTCCAGTCAAAACATTTGAACAAAGTAGATCTAGTTTGCAGCTCAGATAATCTTTAAATGGTAAAATGATCAAATAAAATTGATGTGGAAAGATGCTTAGTTTTTGTAAAGTCACTAGTAACTAGAATCAGGAGAATAGACATACTTATTACTTCTTCATAGACTGCATATGTAATGTATAGTTATAATTTCAGATGTCCAACTATTAAAGTTTGGTAGACTTGTATTTGAAACCATAAATCTCAGTTGCAATTAGTTAATGAAGCCTTTTACTCTCATGCAACTCTTGTCATCTGTAGACTTTTACATTGTCCAAATTTTAGTTTATATTTCAGAATTAGTGGTTATAAAAGTTCATAGACATCTTTAGCATGGTGTTGTATTTATATCCATGCATAAAATTTTAAAGAACAGTATGGGGTCCTGTCCCTTAGTGCAATGTAGTAATTATTTGTGACCTTAAAAATTATTTTAATAGAATATAAGAGACATATCAACATCATTTGACCTGGTTAAATTTATATTGATTGATGTGTACTATGGATTTATTTATTTTCAATTATTTAGAGAAAATTGTATTTTTGGGATATGATTGCTTTCAAGCAATCTGTAGATTTATACCATTGACTCAGGGCTATGCCCTCACGTCAGCTGTTTTATTCTAAACATTAAGGAACATCTCAGATTCTTATGATTGTCTTTCTTTAAAAGGTAAAAACAAACAAAAGGATTGAACTTAAACAACTTTCCTTTAATGTTTTTCTCATATCTTCATGTTTCAATATTTCCCTTATATGCGTGTTATTAACAACACGTAAAATCAGAATTAAGCAGTATTTATATTTGATGTTTTTATAAATTTAGAAACACGTCACAGGGAATTCACCAGTTTTGTTAAAATGTGAGAGTTCTCTGAATTCCTATAAATCTAATTTTGTCATAATAACTGAAAAGTAAAATCACAAAAATACTGAACTTAGAGGAAGATCAATTGGGAAAGTCCATAATCACATGGCAAAATCAAATAACAAAACGCATCAAAAACGAATGGACAAGAACTGTCATATTCCTGACTTGGTACAGGCATTTTCAAATGTAGAAAATGGTGGATTAAACCTGGTTCTATAGCGCTAACCCTCTCACTTTAATGACAGTCTCATCAATTTCCGATATTTTTACATTGAAGCGTTAAATAAACAGAAGTGAAGTGGAGTTTTTCTTATGTCACCGTTATGAAACTGATATTTGATATTGTACTTCCATAAAGAAATGGAGAACCATCTAGGTCATTATTAACATTTAATATACGTTCTTGCTCCAAATTACAAGTCTAGGGTTTGTTTAGGTAATTATGCGCATGCGTATAGTTAGACTTCAAGGGGTATCAGATTGAATGGTTGCTCTGGATTCCCCACTCCATTGATTAATTTGAAACTCATGGGATCCTTTCTATGTCTGTCTGCTATTGAGGGTTATTGTTGTTGCATAATTTTAAATCATATGCATCATATGAATTAAAATAAATGTAGTCCACATCGTAATGGTATAACTACAACACCCCTTCAGCCAAAATGGAGTCTTCCATATTATCGTTTCAAGTTGTCTCCCTTCCGTAAGTAACTTTCGTCAATTCTGAATTAAAATACGATACGATATGTTGAGAAAAATTAACTCGTTTTGTCGATAAACATCGTATTATATTAAAAACTATCGCAATTCAAACAGAGGAATGTGTATGGAAAGGAGTCATGCCCACTGACCCAAAGGAAATTAAATATTTAGAGAGTTAGAAATGGGGTTCCTCCTAGCATTCATGTAGGAAAATAGGTGATAAGATAGGTGATAGTACACCAAAAAAAACACAATAATAATTACATTGTTCATACACTTGTATCTAGGATTGGCTAATTTTAAAGTTGAGTAACTTTTCAGATGTAATTTACTTAATGTACATGTGTCAATGAAAACAATGGCAATCGTATCCCTCCGAGCAATCTGCTCTTTGATTGTAAATATTTGATTTCATGGTTAAGCATAATTTTGCATAAAACTCTTAAGAGAATTTGTATCTTGTTGAAGATAGATTTATAGCTATATTTTACCAACACTCATCACAACCAGTAATCACAAACAAAACACTTTAAACAAAAAAAACAAACAAAGCATTTAAACTTAAAGTGTTTGATGTACACATTTCTTAAACACAGCTGCAAAATAAAAAAACACCATTTGAAAAAGCACTTGCAATCACTAGACACAAGCTCAATGTACCTTATCATGTGTTGATAATGAAATTGTGTCTTCTTGCACTCAAATATTTTGAATTAGTATTGAGTAATAAAAAAAAATAATTATTCCTTTTCAGAAATGTCTTCGTCTCCCGATCCTTTAGGTGACAATGAAGAGGTGTCAAGAGTTAGTAATTTTTTAGAGGAGGAAACATTTAAAGAAGCTATTTCAGATATAGACAATAATAGTGAAACAACAACAAATCATTCTGTATCTTACTCAACTTTGCGACCAACAGCCGCTAGTTTAGGAATCAAAGAAGTTTTGTCAGAATGCTTAAAAGAATCAGGTAAAACTAAATTCATATGCTGACTGGAATCTTAATTTCATGTAATCATTTATCTTCTGTATTTTTATACGACCGCAAAAAAGTTTTGCGTTCGTATAATGATATGATGTTGTCTGCATCATCGTCGTCATCTGAAGACACTTTTGGTGTCTGGACAATAACTTTAGTTTAAGTGAATGGATCTCTATGAAATTTAATAAAAAGGTTCAATACCACAAAAGGAAGGTTGGGATTGATTTTTGAGGTGATGATCCCTACCATTTTGGAATTAGGGGCCCAAGAGGGGCCAAAAACAAGCATTTTTCTACTTTCAGGATATCAAGTTGCGTATAAGCATTTCAATTGCTCTGAAATTGTTCCATCAATGTTTAATACCACAGGTAGAAGGTTTCGATTGATTTAAAGGTTAAGGTCCCAAATGTGTAGGAATTTGGGGCCAAAATAAGCATTTTTTTGTCTTCAGTCAATAACTTGTGTTTAAGTGTATAAATCTCTCTGAAGTTATACCACAAGTTTGTTGTGAATTGGCTTAATAAATATATTGAGTTAAATTTACATAATATATCTTAATTTTTCTTCAACATATTACAATTTATTATGAGAAATTCACACAATTTGATTTTTTTTCAGATTCAGAGCGTGACGATGGTGAATTAGATTTACATGGCATTGATGATGAAGAGCTAGATAAGGTAAAACACAATTCAGAGAGACTATCAATTTAGCAAGTTTTATCCAGATTTTACCTATTTAAGGTTTACCAAATATATAATTGATTTACATTTGTGAAATGTTATATGCATGAACCCTTAGACTGCTATTGTCGTTCCGATAAAGCAGTCTGCTACTGCTACGCGCGACTTTCGTTTCCGTGACTTGTTTGTTTACACAGTTACCATGGAATAGGCGGAGTCAATATTCATGAGATTGCGGCATTCTTTTGAGTGTCTCTTGACTTTAAATCAGGTTTAAGTGATAAACCAGAAAGTGAAAATTTTTGATGAAAAAAGTGACAAAATGGCGGATATTATTTGCAGTAATGGCCAACACGTTCAGAAGTATTTCAATGATAACAATTTAACAGTGGCAGCCGATTTAAAGGATTTGGAAGAGAACAGAAGATATATTAGATGGAAATAGAAACATTCTAGCAAAACTGCGAACAGAAGACTTTTAAAGCAAAAACCACAGGGTTTCCCAAGACCTTGTTCTAAATGGATGACATGAAACAGGATTTGCGATGTTTAACATTGCGCCTTTCAAATGATCACTGACATCAATAGATCCAAATTTTAAGATTGTCAAGATTATTTATTGATGAAAACTATAGTAATGAACTTGTTGTATAAATATATTTGTTCATGGAAGTAAACGTCGGCGCAGTGAAAGTCGGAGGAAAATACCGGAAAATAGTTGCATAAAAAAGGCTGTTGGCCCGAGAAGAAACTTTTTTCTTTTGATAATCACAATGAAACTAGTTCTTAAAAAAGATTTTAAACTATATTGAATCTATTCTACAGTCATTTATACTTTCGTAAAGTATTTACATTGATGGATTCGTTAATAAAACATGAAAAAAAAAGTTTACCTTTGTTTACCTCTATTTGCACCTGTACAGGTAAAAAATGACCAGAGACTCACACAAAAATAAAAATAAAAAAAAAATACAGAATCTAACAATACTTTTTTATATAACTTTTATTGATGAATTTTCAATATTTACAAAGATACAGCAATTGTTAGTGAACATGTTTATTTCATCAGTGATTAAAATTTTATTCAGCAATACACAAAAGTACAATAGAAATGTGCAGCTGTCTAAGTGTTAAGAAGTCAATGAACTGCATCTGACAATTGAAAGAAGGAATATAAAGCATTTGTAATTATAGAGTTACAATCAATATAAGATTTGTGAAGTGCATAGATATATGAAGATGTGGTATGAGTGCCAATGAGAAAACTCTCTATCCAAGTCACAATTTGTAAAAAGTAAACTATTATAGGTCTAAGTACAGCCTTCAACACGGAACCTTGACTCACACCAAATAGTAAGCTATAAAGGGCCCCAAAAATAACTGCAAATCCATCAGTCTAATCTATTTAAAAAACAAGAAATATATATAACATTGAGAATGGAAACAGGGAATGTGTCAAAAGAGCAGTAAACAGCCGAAGGACACCAATTAGTCTTTTACACGGCGAGAAAATCCCATACCCGTGGGCAGGCTTCAGCTGGCCTCGAAACAAAAATTTGTACCAGTTCAATTAAAATGAACGTCATACTAAACTCCAAAACATGTAAATGAACTAAAATTAGAAATCCTACAAAACTAACAAAGACTATATATATATAGATTCTTATATTGGTATCAGTGGTTCATGGGATTTATCCAACTAGATAGTAAACATGATAGTTTAACTTTCAAGATTGGATAAATCTGATAATTCATGAAGTACAATATAAGAATATGATTCTTTAATGTATATCAGAGTGCCTTTCCTTGTCTGCTTTATCTAGGGTTGTTACACAGTCCATGATGCATAATGGCAAGTAGTTTGTGTACCTTTCAGATCAACTGTGCTTTGTCTTTCAAAAATAATTCTTAGTAACCATGCTACTAATGATTTGATTCAACACTTTTCTTTTATCAATTTTCATAATGTGATTCCTCCATGATTGATACATGGAATTTTTTGTCAATGTCCAATTACAATTTAGGTATACTTTTATTGTTGTTTTTATTATACATCTTATTGTATTGACAGTTTTACATGTCCATTTGGTTCATATCTATTTCAGTTTTTACTGTCTGATGATGAAATCAAACTGAAAACCAGTATATGGATGGCTGAAAATGCTGACTATCTAAAGGCATTGGAAGGTACATATTTTAAAAAAATTGATATCAATGATATTTTTAAGATAGATTAAATTACATTGACTTACTGTTTAATTTTAGTCAAGAATTTCAGATTTAATATCACCCATTAATTCATTTATAAGGAGTTGTGTACAGGAATATGTATATGATAAAGGACTAACAAACATTGATAAAAGATAAAAAAAAAAAAAAAAAAATAGAAATAAGGCCAATTAAAATTAATTGATAGATTTTCATCCCCGCCCGCCCCTCTGAAATCTTCCCGCCCCGATTTATTTTATTTTTGAAAAAATTACGATTTCCGGATTTTGTTCATTTCCGTTACCGGTAACTGTCGATAATTTCGTTTCATGTAAAATTTCCTGTTTCAAATTTCGGTTTTCGTAATCTTAGAGTATTCTTACTGAATGATTAAGTCAATATATTCTGCTGATCTATGATGACAACATCATTTACCGAGAATAGAGATTGATTACGAGAAGGGCATGAAATATTCGGGTTACGAGTAATACGCTGTGTTCAAGAACGCAAGTCACACCTTCGATCTATTTTATTTATACCATGACTTTGTGTCAAGAAATTTGGACTGCGTAAGAATCGTGGAACACATTTGACTGGAATAAAGAAATTGACACGAGCATGAACTTTTTAGATTGGTGACCGTATATTGAGTTCAGAAAATCGACAAACATACGCTTTTTTAATTTATTAATTTTAGCAAGCTCTTAGATTAAGAATTAGCCATGTCTTTCGTTTTTTGTAGAAAAAACAGCAAACATTATCTTTCCCAATACACATGATAGAGTCATTAAACAACTTTATGTTCTACATTGTAACTATATATGCATCTTGCATATTAAGGACCAAGCCTATTATTTCAACACCGTTTGAGTTTTCATTTTATTCTGTACTTATCGTACTAGCATTGCATACCAATGCATTTGCTTCATTTTATTAGGACAACAAAACAGTGCTTAGAAAGAAATACATTTGATGTAGGTAGTCCAACTGAAGAGAGCATTTCTCCACATTTCTGCTGTGTTCTATAAAAAAGGTTTCTAAAGTGGCAATTACATGTAGAACAGTGGTTGCCAAATCATATATATTTATGAATTTCAAAAAGCGGCACCAGCATATGGAGTATATGTGTCTCAATTGATACGTGACTCTAAATCTAGCTCAAAGTATGTTGATTTTTGTTGAACGAGGAATACTGCTTTCTCAAAAGTTGCTAAGACAGGGCTATAAATCAATCAAATTAAGGTCATCACTCAAGCAATTTTATGGTCGCCATCATGAGCTGATAGGCCATTATGACAAAAGTGTGTCAGCAATCATATATATCTCTGTGATATTCTTCCTCAGTCGTAACAACCTTCTATCATTACCGAGCTGAACAAAGAAATAACATGACGGGTGTCGTATATGGTGCAGGTAATGCTTACCCTTCAGGAGCATTTGATTTCACTCCAGGAATTTAGTGGAGTTCGTGTTGTTTCCTACTTATTATTTGTAACTGTTGATGTAAATGTCTTTTGGTTTTATGAGTCTCTGGTTACTCCTTGGTTTTGATTGTTATTGTCTTATATAAAATACTTTATGGATGTATTTACATGATATAAGCTTATAATTATACTGCATATATGAATAACACGTGACAAGAAGGTTTTATATGAAATAAAATTTAAAAAATAAAATCCTCCCACCCGCCCCATTTTTTTCAAAAATTTGGATGAAAATCTACTAATTAATTTTAGTTGGCCTAAAGATTTGCCTTCTACATCAGTGATGTCTTATTCATCAATGTTACTATTCTTCTTACTAGCTAGAGAATTCTGAGTTTTAAATTCCATTAACTTATTGTTTTTTATATTCATCTTGAATATTTTAATACCTCTGTAAACTTGGAAAAGTATATGAATTTTCTAAAATTGAATTGTACATTTTTACGGTATGATCTATAAAATGAGACTCAATTGAGAAATTATTCCAGCTTTGTAATTCATAAAGATTGAATGTGAGATTTATCAAGTAAAGCACCAATTACTTTCAGATATCTAATAGATTCAATTTAGAATTAATTTAAAGATTTTTTTTTTATATACAAAAACTAAACATAAAATTTAAAAAAAAAAAACCCAGACAAATGAGAATACTATGTTCCTTTGATTAAAAAAAATATATGATACTAAGTAAAAGACTTACAACTATGTCTGCCAGAAATCTGAATATTTTCTTTTCCATTCAAACACATTGACTTTTAGTTTTATGAATGAAAACATTATGAGATATATCGTTATGATTAGTGACAGTTTGTTATAATTGTTTTATAACTGTGAAATATGGCAATTAGGTAAGAATGTAACTGTTATCTACTGACATGTTTAACCTATAATCACTTAGGTGTAAATTATTCTGGCAGATGGTTATACATGATTTGTCCGATTGGTCAATCACTATTTACATTTGTAGGGCGAGGAGGAATAAAATTGATTAATGATAATAAACATAATGATTTTTATGTAAAAGGAAAAACACAGATAAAAAACTATCGGTAATCTTCCCTGAGGCTCTCATTTTGGCCTTCTGAAAGTGATTACAGTAGGTTCTGGATATATTGAACTTACAAGATAGCTTTCCAATATCCCTTGATATATTTGTATGGAACATCAAATTAAATCTTATTTCTTTTTTATTTCAGAAAAGGAATTAAGATTAGCAAAAGAAAAAGAGGAAGAAGAAAAAAATCCTGATAAGAAAAAGGTATATTGAATAAAATGTACTGTCATGTTTTTCAATGATTAAAAAAAAGGTTATTGAATATTTTTTCAAAAAAACAGACGCATAAAACCAAATATTAAAGGACCAATTTTTTTATTTTTTTTAATATCTTGAAAAATGAGCTAGATCCATATTCATATATATAGGTCATATTCTTTGAAATTTACTCTGTAAAAATAATCTTTTATGGCACGTTTTTTTGGTGTCAAATATATGATACATTTATTATTATTCTTACCCCGTACATTTTGATATCATATAACTGTAAAGGTATATAAACTTGTTTATGAAAAAAAATTGAGAATGGAAATGGGGAATGTGTCAAAGAGACAACAACCCAACCATAAACATATTATATGGTTAGATAAAAAGAATTTCTATATCTTATAGCATAGGAAGAGAAAGAAAAAGCCACCATCAATGGGACCAGCTGCTACTGCAGAGGAAGCCATAGTCAGACTGTTACATGAGAAGAAAATCTCTAATAAAATCAATTATGAAGTACTCAATGATCTGAAATTTACAGGCGTCAACAGATCACCTTCAAAAGAAACTACCTCTTCTGCTGCAGTTATATCAAATGGTGAACCTGTTATCAATAGGTATCACTGTCATTTTGTCATTGTATGCTATGTAGATTATATATTTCAAATCGTAATAACAACAGATCAATTTCAAGTTGTTATTTATGAGTGACTTTTGACTAAGGGTCAATCTGTATAAATAATATCATTGAAAAAATCTGAACTAACTGTGGTGTTATAAAATAATCATTGTGACTGAAGAACTGTACCGGAAAACACATGAATATGGAAGTCGTCTGAAGTATGTAAACAACACTATACTTTAAACAATACAAATATATTAAAGTGCACTTAATTTATTGTGTAGGTTCTTTTGCATTGACTATTTTTATCCTATTTAAATAAAGTGTTTTTTGCATGCACTTCTGAAGTACAAAAGTACTGAACGTTTCTATCAGAGTCAGGCTGCTTGATGCAAAGATACTTACGAATATCAGGCTGCTTGATGCAAAGATACTTACGAATATCATGCTTTCCCATGTTAAATAAGCAAATAGCACGACATGAAAAAATTACTTCATAATTTCACCAATGTTTGAGATTTCTTGTGAAAAGTTTCCAAACTATACATGTTATAAAAGTTACACATGGAAAAAAATCAAGAACAAAAACAATAATGCCATTAATTTTTCAGTTCTTTAAAGATATTATAAAAATTCACAAGAACTTTTATTGCAAAGATGGTAATTATCAAATACATTGTACTTCAAAAAATATATACATATAAAATTTATTGGTCAATTGGTCACTTCATTGAGTATTTTAACAGAACATGCATCAAAGCCCTAATAAAAATTAAATATTAGTATAATCCAAATAATTTTATATTTGTAGATTCAGTAAACCAACTAGTAGATTAAGACCAGATAACAGTGGGAAAAGTTCACAGGTAAGGTTGGCACTTGTAGTATTAAAACAAACTGACATCTAGTTATTTACACACTCAATTAACTATTTTGAATTGAATAATGATTAAATAGTATAATAGATTTATTAACTTGAAACAGTCTGTCCAAATTAACGAACCTTATTGATGATTGGTATTTGTTTTGCAAAGGGAGAGAATATTTGTTTGTTTATAAAACAATGAGCAGTTAAATGTTTTATAAATCTTTTAACTGAATTTGAAATAATTACATCATTATTTGATTTCTGGTTAGTGAGACTTGAATGGACTTGCATAAAATGACAGTTTATATCTTATTTGATATTGAATATGTTTCCATGTGGAGTTCTGTGTTAACAGTTTTATTTATTAGACACAGATTTTACTGTCTCATTAAAATCTATCCTACATCTTCTCTTTGTCATACATGTTTTACTTAACAAATTAAAATATCAAAAGCGCCATATCATTCTGTTACAGAATTTGTCCTCAAAGAAGTTAAAATTAGATGAGACCTCAGAAAATGAAACATCAAAAGACCTGGAAGTAATAGTAGAAAGTGGACCTGTAGATTATGGACCTGATGACAAAGAAGGTATATAAAATAAGCAGGGTCATATAGTCCTTACAGGAAAGTTATACCCAAAAGCCTAAATCAACTCTAAAATGATCTTTTTTAAAATACAATCCCCTTCTTGTAAAGTTAGATTGGTATGTGTATGTTCATGGAAGATGGGGGTATACAGTATTGTCCATGTTGAAACAAATGGGTTTTGATTGAAACCGGGATTTGTTGACAATTAAAATTTTGTGCAATTCCTAGATTTAAACAAATTTTTTACTAGCCCCATCGGACTACTGTGATGAAACTTTACTAGCCCTCCCTAATTTTTACTAGCCTCAGGCTAGTGGGCTAGCGTTAGTGTCACACCATGTTATTAAATATATTCTAGTTAAATTAAATATCAGTATTGGCAATTTTTTTCCAAGAGTTATGGGATTATTGTCCTTTAACAATAAAGTATTGTCTGTCATTTAACATTGGCGTTACAACCTATTATCATGAAATTATAACAGGAAAGACATGTATGTCCCATTAAGCTTCACTTTAATTGATACATGTTACATCAATTCATTTTGATGCCCCGAACGTAGTGTTGAAGGCATTAAGTTTTACCCTTGTCCGTCTGTACAGGTCCGTACATACCAAAGTTGGTTTTAATTCCTTAGATTTCCTCAACAAAATGCTATGAAACTTAAACACAATGCTTATTACCACACAATACAGATTAACTTAGAATTTTGGTGGTGTCATTCTAACCTGATAGAGTTATGCCCCATAACAAATGGAAAAAAAGATCATTTCTAACTTAATTTATAAATATTTAAGGAGTAAAGTTAAGTTAATAGAAAATTGTTTATTTTATTACAGATGAAGATGAGGATGATATAGTAGATGAAGATGAAGTCTGTCTCAGTGCAGCACAATTACTAGGGCATCCAACAGATATAGGTTAGTATAGGAACTGCTTAGGCATTATTCCAATACATAGAAATGATCCACATGGGATGGATAACATGCAGTGGCCATCAAGGTGTGAATTTAAACACAATCCTTACTAATCTGCTTTTATGTTGGAAAACCTGAAACTAGAAGTTCTATAATATTATTTATGTTTAGAGGCTTCAATGGCATTATGTTTGATATGTGGCTGGCAAGCACTTGTAAAGATAATTTCAGTCTTCAAGCAATTTAGTAGGGGATAAAATTTCTATTGGCAATTATAGTGTTTGTCATTCTGAAATATAACGGGTTTTTTTTCCACTAATTTATCATGCTGCTAGATCTAGAGCTGATTTCTAGGTAGATTTCTTAAGATCAAGGTGACATTGACTTCAGGTTGACAGACTTTTTGTGATATTGTTGACGACTTGGGCATTTGTGTCCATTCAACTGATATAGTTTCAAATTGTAAAAGTTTTTGTAATCAGAATTTAATCAAAAATGATAAACCTATATTATATATTGAACTTAAATGTTACCATTGTTTAGCAAGTAACCTTTTATCTCTTCTTTTTTAGATTATGATGATGATGTTGATATATATGATGTAGAAGATGATTGATAGAAATAAATAAACTGTAAAATCTCCCAAGATGTTGATGAGTTCATCTTATGACCGAGCTATCCAAAAGTACAGGGTCACATAAATGATAGATTATAACAGACAAAGATAGAAAAACCAGATTGATATATAAATGTGTAACATGTGACAAATAAGATGATTACTTTTTTACTTTCATAGCAAATATGGTGTAATGACTACAAAATGGTTTAGGATGCTCATACTCTCCTAAACCAAAAGACTAGATTTTTATGATTTTTTTTCAAGATAGTTAGGAACTAATTCCATAATGTTCTAGAAGCATGTGATGTGTATAAGAATGATTTATTTAAAAGAGGAATAGTGTGTAGAAGTGTGTTCTTTGACTCAGTTAATATTGTACTGTCCTTTCAAAGTCAGTAAATAAGCCTTGTGTCCTACCCTTGCCATATTTTCCAGAGAACTCTATCAGTTTATAGTGAGCTGTGACAGAAGTCACATTATTACTTTTGTTAAGCTGATACTTTAAATATCTTTTTTAATGGATTAGAATGATATGTTGGATTTCACTGAGCAAAACAAATTAAAATGAGGGGTTGTTGAAAACTTGTCAGCTCTGATTATAGTTTTATTAATTTTCTGCTGTTTTCATGTCACATTTTTAAAACTTATGCTTGTTTATTATTAACCAATACCAAATTGCCACTGTATGAAAAAGATACATTTTGTTTTGTAATTTTTAGGAGAAAAAAATCAGTGCTGCGTGACTTGTCAAAGTAGACTTTCAAATTTTCAAAACTAAACTGTCTATAAATAAGAAAATGAGGAATAAAACTCATTTTTAAGACACAGGTGTGATGAAAAGTAGGATGTGTGAGTGCAGTAATTAAGGAAGGGGATGATTAATTTTTATAGGATATTTCCTTAATAGTTATCCAACAAGGACGCGGTGTGTCAGTGTAAGATCACCCCGATGGCCGGAGGCCAGAGGGTGATCTAACACTGACACACCAAGTCCGAATGGGATAACTATTTTACATCCCAGCTGTTTTAGATTAGACGGAAAACCATTTACAATTCATAAAATCTAGTTTAGAATGCCACACAACCATTATAATATACTTTATATATTACTATATGATGTATACCCTTAATGACCCTCAAACATGATGAGTAGATATCAAATAATGTCAACTCGCCCCACTTGCCAATAGGCCCACACTATATCGCCACTTTATAAAAAAATCGTCCCACTCTTGTTTACCGACTCGCCCCACTTTTGAAAAAGTGTAAAATCAAATTGAACAATCAGTCTGAAAACTCACTTATTCATGTTATTAACGAAAAAGGTTTAAACCCCACTGAATAAAGGTTTAACAACTCGCCCCACTTATATACAGATCTTGCTTCCTTTAAGTATGTCAAATTACTATTAATTCGTATCCAGTCGTCCTGGTGTAGTGGTATGTGTCGTGGCTTGATATTTTAAAGGTCTTGAGTTCGAATCCCAGCATATACATTGGAGTTGGGATGTAATAGTACTTATCATTCTGTAAATTCAATTGCAATACGGAAGATTTTTTTGATAAAGTACAGAACTTTCTTGTTTGGAACAAACTTAAATATAATTTAATACTAGCTATATAAACATGATTTGAATATCATTTAATACTAGCTATATAAACATGATTTGAATATCATTTAATACTAGCTATATAAACATGATTTGATCAAATTACATGTACTACAAATTTATCACTGTTGTTTGGATTGGTGAATATTTTTTTATTATTTCAAAATTTTTCCTGTTGGTCATTTGAGAGTTATGGGATTTTTAACATTCATATTTGACTTAATATTTACATGACTAAGTATTTCTATAGAGCCATTAATTTGCTTTTGATTAAAATAAATGACTTATAATTTAAAGATCCAATTTTATTTAATGCAACAATTTCAATATGCACATGCACAATAAGGATGTATCATGTGCTCTTGGCACAGCTGTTTATTATTAATGGTACATTTAATAATAACATTCTATTAGCTGTTTATTTGTAAAAGTACATTTAATTACAAGTTCTTAGTCATATAATTGCAATAATAAACCATACTATTCCATCAAATATGAGCTGTTAACATATAAAATTAGAATTTATATTACAAAAGATTTCAAAAAAAGTTTGGAGAAAATCACATTTATGATTATGCATGAAATTATTTTATAAAAACCTACTGATTTTTACCAATATTCTTTTTTACTGCAAATAAAAGAAAATATTATGTAGAGACATCATGCAGGAGAATTTATTATGTTTTGAAGTTATAATTTTAATATTTTCTGGTGGTAAATAATGTTTTTTTGTAATATTGTTCAGAGCTGATCAGTCTAATTTAAATATATTAAATATTGGGGACCCATGCTAAATTTTTAGAATATTACTGAAAAATCGAAAAAATTAAGCAACATTTCACATTTTTGCATTAAAAATATCAAGCCTGAAGCGCAAATGTAAAGAGTATTAACAAAAACAAAAAAAATATGAATATTACTTTCTGACAGTCTAATATTTTATGAAAAACTAAGGATGTTATTTGGTAGATTTATCATACTTTTTTATTTTCGTTTGAGGGTTTCAAAAAGGGGCCTTATCTCCTGCTTTATAAAATATTTATTATAACAGGTACACTATACATTTACACAACCTTCTGATATGTACTTTCTGTATATTTTATATGTGTTTGTTATCTGTTCATTAGGTTTTGTAATAGTTGTTTAATGGAAATAATAGAAAATAAAATTACAAAACATGTTCAGTTCTTTTTTTATGTTTTTTTTTCTTCCGTTTAAATGAACTATGAAAATAAGGTAGATGAACCCTATCATACAGACATGTTTACCTTACAACCTTTCCATACACCAGATTAAGTTTACTTGCAGCATATTGTATCTCAAAATTTGTATCTTTACCATAGGACATCAGGTTGTCAACTGAAACCAAAGTTTATGACTTTGACCTTTGCCCTAGGAAGTTGTACATATATTATGACTCACCCTCTTGTGTTGGTAAATATATGTGTCAAGTGTAAACTTTGAAATCATAACAGTTCTCAAGATATAGAGCGGACACAATCTTTACCATAGGACATGGGATTGTCAACTAAAACCAACTTTGACCTAGGAAGTGCTACAAACATTATGACACACCCTCTGGTGTTGGTAAATATACATGTCAAGTGTAAACTTTAAATTCCAAAAAGTAAACTGATATGTTTTCTTCTTTAGAAATGATTATAAAATACAAGTCGTTTTATCATAATCTGCAGTCAATATTTTGTTAAACAAGAGGGCACACTCTGAAATGTCTCCTTCTTTACTAACCATTGATTTTATGTTGATAGTCCTAAGCATAACACTTTACTATAAGTAACACATCGATGTTACATGATTCAAGAAAATGAGGTCAAGGTCAGATAAACTAAAAGATAATCACATGCACATTACAATCTTTCAATAACCAAACATATTTGACCTATTGATTATAGTTGCTAAGAAACAGCCTTAACCAAGAAAACTAAACATTAACCAATAACTATGAACATGAGGTCAAGGTCAGATGAACCATGCCAGACAAACATGTACACCTTACAACCAATCTATGTATTAAATATAGTTAACTTATTGCTTATAGCATCTAAGTAACAAAATCAACCATGAAAACTTTACATTGACCAATGAACCATGAAAATGAGGTCAAGGTCAGATGATACTTGCCAGACAGACATATACACATTACAATCCTTCCCTACAAGAAATATAGTTGATCTATTGCTTATAGTTAGAAAAACAAACCAAACATAAAACCTTAACATTGAGAAATGAACTGTGAAAATGAGGCCATGGTCAAATAAAACCTTCGAGATGGACATGTACATCATAAAATATTTCAATGCATCAAATATAGTTGACCTATTGCATATAGTATTAGAAAACAAGAATGCCCCACTCGCACTATCATTTTCTATGTTCAGTGGACTGTGAATTGGGGTCAAAACTTTAATTTGGAATTAAAATTAGAAAGATCATATCATAGGGAACATGTGTACTAAGTTTCAAGTTGATGTAACTTTAACTTCATCAAAAACTACCTTGACCAAAAAACTTTAACCTGAACTTCACACCATCATTTTCTATGTTCAGTGGACCATGAAATTGGGGTCAAAACTATAATTTGGCATTAAAATTAGAAAGATCATAACATGGGGAACATGTGTACTAAGTTTCAAGTTGATTGGACTTCAACTTCTTCAAAAACTATATTGACCAAAAACTTTAACTGGACGGACGAATGAACAGAGGCACAGACGGACGGACGGACGGAGGCACAGACCAGAAAACATAATGGCCCTTTACTATCGTAGGTGGGGCATAAAAAGACCAAAACTAAAAAAACTTAACTTGACCCACTAACACATGCACATAGGTCAAGGTCAAATAACACCTACCAGTTGAACATGTACACCTTATAATCATTCCACATACCAAATATAGTAGACCTATTGCTTATAGTATCTGATATATGGACTTGACCACAAAAACTTAACCTTGTTAATTGATCCATGAAATGAAGTCGAGATCAAATGAAAACTGTCTGACAGGCACAAGGACCTTGCAAGGTACGTACATACTAAAGATAATAATAAGAAAGAAATAAACATTACAATTCTTTTTTTTCAAGTAGTCACTGAACCATGAAAATGATGTTAGGGACATGACAGAGGGAAACTTCGTAATATAAGGCATCTATATACAAAACATGAAGCATCCAGGTCTTCTAGCTTCTCAAATATAAAGATTAAGAAGTGCCTACGTTGCTGCAACAGGATCACTATCCCTATGTTGAGCTTTCTGCAACAAAAGTCACAGGCTCAACAAAAACTATTCCTGGAAAAAAGATGAAGAAAAAAATAACATTAAAAAGTCATTTATTTTCATGTTATCATTGAGCACAGTGCAATCATTTAAACATGATTTGTATACAATCATAATAATTTTTAATTCTTATTTTGATAATAAATTAAGTACATGTACCAATTTATATGATAATACTTGTTAAAATTCTTAAAATAAGAAAAAATCATAATTAAATTACAATATGGCAATCATTTACTTTTCTTTGCTACCCTACACTAGACATACCGGTAGACATTGATCAAATGGAAACATTTCGTTGTTTACATAAACTTAATACAATTTTTAAATTAATCAGAGATTAGTTCACCCTTTTTATCTTAATTTTTTTTTGTACAATTAATTCTTTGAAAAGATTATTCATCATAAAATGCTATATATCCAATGAAATTTTCCAATAAAGTGTGAAGTTAAGATTTTTTTTAAATTTTTTATATTTCGTCAAAGGGTCAAATAGAAATAAGAAGATGTGGTATTAGTGCCAATCAGACAACAAAGTCAATATTTTGTTAAGTTTTGTCAAGGTATTTGGTACACTTTCACATTAATTTCATACCATTTATTTTAAAAGATCTTTTACTTTTAAATTTTAAATTAAAGCATGGTATATTTAAGACAAATAAAAACTTAAAATAATAAATCAAATATCAAATTAATAATAAAATCAAGGACTTATCCCTCCAGATACTCTTGCATCTATAATAAACGAAAAACTTAAAAAAAAAATAATTGAAGGTTTGCTTTCTTGCTTTCCTACTATCTATTCTTATACTGCACTAAAAATGTTTTACAAAATAAACTTTATTTTAATGCTTGATTTGTTCTTTAATTCTGTTTAAAACGGTAAGGACGGCCAATATACTTCCGAAAGGCAGTTTTGAGTATCTATTTCATCAAATCATATTTTCAAACATATTTCAAAATATTTTAGTATCGGAGATCAAATTTAAAGAGGGTGGTAAAGGGTTATTTTCGTGCAACGTGTTTTGCCATTTTTATTTCACGTGCAGCCGTGAAAAAGGTTTGTTATTCACCGTGTTTCGTGAAATCGGTAAAAAGATCAACGTGCAAGACATTTTTAATTGTTCGTTCATCGAGAAATGGCAATTTTATTTCGCGGTCTTCCGTGCAGATACCCCCCTTTACGCCCCTCTTTAAAGCTTGAAACATATTTTTTGACATCTTCATATTTGAGTATATTGCAAGTACAAGATATATAATATCCTCCACCACAAAAAAAGAAAAGAATACAAGCAAATTAAAAAGCATCATCAAAAATGATTTTTTATCAATTCTAAATTTTAATGAAAATTAATCAAAGAAAATTAAGAACATTTTGAAACAATATGTGCAATTTCTCTTATAAGTATTTTGTTATGTCAGGCATTAAAAAATCGATTATTTCATTGAAGATAAAGATATATTATGAAGGGAAGACATTCTCAAAATGAGGTACCTTTTTTTACACCTCATCTGACTTCTGTTAAGACATACGATAAAAACACCTTTTAGACATTTCATAAAACCATCTCTGCATACATTATTTATCATAATGAGATTGACATTCATCAAGTCAGAACTTATCATTTAATTAAAGGGGCACTAGCTGTCAAATTCTTTTCCTTTAAATAACCGCACACAGACAATGCATGCGTTATTCTATCTCTTTCTACAGGGTTAAATTGGAGTTCACATGAATACAGATTTAATGAGGTCGAATTATTCACTTGCACGTGAATAATTCATTATCAATGTTTATTAGCTTAATTTAACAAAATTGAACCATTTTAGCTGATAAAAGCAAATTATTATTTCCCTATTTCACTTTCATTATTGAACAAAAAATAATCATATTTTTGATTTTTTATATATCTCGTAGCTAGTGCCCCTTTAAATAAAAATATGTAAGCCATTATTAGTCAAAATAAAAAATAAAGTAGAAAACTGTTTTCACATGTTAAAAAATAATCTGGCTTCTTGAATTAAAGTTGAATGAAGAATCATTATGATATTTTCATAGTCCTATTGAAAAATATGCAATATATTTGGAACCACAATTTTGATAACCAAAAAAAAAAATACAGTGTAAATATGACAATACCCTAAAAATCTAAAACAATTAAAAACTTAATTAAATAACACAGAAAAGAAGTAAATATTTATAAAATAATAATTATATATATATGAAGAATATGCTACATAAATAAACAAATAACAATCAACAAACAAAAAAATAGTCATTGCCTGCACTGATATGTTACATACACTACCAACAGAAAGTATATTTTCACTGATCATTCAATTAAAAGTCTAAAATCACCAAGTTTAACTTTAGTGGAGAATGCTCCTGCACAATACATACTACGACACTAGTTGAGCACAATCTTAACAATTAATATACATGCCATTGGTTCATGAAATTTCCTGTAAAATATGACATATAGCCACAACAGCATGAGTGGATTTTGCTTTTTCCACTTACCCACCTGTTCCCACTCTACCTATAATCTCTTTTTTTGTAAAAATATTGATTGCAAATGCTTATCTGCTTTTTTTAATTGATTGTACTTGCAAGTCTTTTGATTAAACAAAAGAAATTGCATGCCCACTCCTACAGGTGGGCAGAGTGGACAAGGTAAAAACTTTGCCCACCCGGTGCCCACTCCCAAAAGCAAAATCCACCTGAGCTGTAGTGTAGCTTGGATACCATGTAGATAACCTGTATACCCTATATGCCGACACTACAATAAGTAAAACAGTATGTTTGAGATTTTTACATGATCATAGTTAGCACATTTCCATAATGGTACACAGACTGTTGCAGTATAAAGATTTGGATAAAGCTTGTATAGCAACATTTATCTAGTTTTTGTTAACCTATCATAAAACAACTGTTTAACAAATTTTATCTAGTTTTTGTTAGACTCATTAACATGGCTAAATTGGCAAGATTTATACAGTTTGTGTTAATATCAGAATAACTGAAAAGGGTAAATAAGTAAGATATAATTGTGTCTTTTCCCTGTAGCAAAGCTACAAATGTATACAATTTAATTTAGTTTTTGTTGATATTATTTAAAGAAGACATTGAGAATATATAAATGAAACAGCAACCAAAAAACCAAAAAACACAAGTATGTAAAATTGAGAATGGAAATGGTGAATGTGTCAAAGAGACAACAACCCGACCAAATAAAAAACAACAGCAGAGGGTCACCAACAGGTCTTCAATGTAGCGAGAAAATCCCGCACCCGGAGGCGTCTGTTACTCCATAATTCTTAGGACAAAGTTAGATTAGAAAATTTATTTTACTTATGTCAGAAGAAATTTCATGAGGTGTCATTAAGCAGATTAGATGTCGAAAAAATAATGCAATGAAATATATTGGTGGGTAATGAGTAAATACTGCTCTCAAATGAAGATGTCGCTCACACTCCTAAACTGAAACAATATGTAATACATTTATTCTGCATGTTAAAAATATCTTAGTAAACAATATTCAATATAATTATTTTGGTCTGAATGATACAACTGGGTTTTGTTTTAAGGGGAACTATATTTACATTTGCCTTGATATAGCTCTTTCTTACATTGCAATGATTATGTAACATTTGATTTTTTGCACAAGATGGGGAAAAGTTGAAACTCCTTACAAGTCTTTTGTTTGCATTCATCGAAAATGCTTTTAAAAATTCAGTTATTATGTCATATTTGTATGGTGATACTAGATATAATTGAATTTACTTAATTTATTCTCCTATTTGTTCACTTCACACATTGTGTAAGTCTTTCCTAATAAATCTATCATGCTGCATAAAATTTTAACCATCATATTTCACTTCTTTGAAAGAACTATTTGAGATGAAAAATTTTGTGCTCTTCAAACTTAGAGAGTTTTTTTCAATGCTACCATACTCGGTTAAAAGCTATTCCAATTAGTATATATTATTTAATACTTTAATATAAATGGTTTAAAAGAATCTTTGTTCATTCTTACAATATTTCTATCTGATTTTTATGCACACACAGCAATGAAAGACATCTAAAACAAAAAATCTTTATGCATTCTTCAAACTAGAGACATTCAAGATCTAAAAAGAATTTCAATATTCAAGGTGAGGTGCCCAGTCCACAAAAAGAATTCCTCCTGAGAATAAATATCATTTGTCTATCAGAGGTTTTGTCAATTAATAAATATTAATGTTATATGGTTTTCTCATCGACCCTGTTTTTAAGAGAATTATTTTAACAACATATCAGTTTCTTTAATTGTTAACTTATTTATAAAACTATAGCTACACAAAAGATCAAATCCTAATAATTTTTGTCACTTTGTATACCAATGTAGTACAGTGGCTACCTACCAATAAAACAGTTTGTAAATTATTATTAATAATCTTCAAAATCAATTAATAAAGTGATATGGTTTGGAAGAATTATAATATAATAGTTGTTCATCGTATATTTGTAAATTAAAACGTAACGATATGTAATTATACATTAGAAAATCACATTCAGGCAAACTACATAACAGTCACACACAAGATAAAAATAGTAAAATATATAAATACAACATCATAACCTTTGGCAACAGATGTAAAAATGACCGCAAAACTTAAAGTAAATCACACATTTGTTCAAATGATATTTGATCACAGATATATTAAATTACCTACTATTCACATACAAATGTTCAAAAAGCATAAAAAAAGTGTAATTGTCTCCCTTTGTTCTACCCTTACTTCACACTCATTTTGGCCATTTGCTAAATTTGATGTCAAATCTAACTACAATGTATCACTACAGCATCACAAGTACATAGAGAATTCCATACTGACATAATTGGAAGGAATTGATTTAACCGGTTGCTTTATTCTATATCTAACAATACTTAAATATATACTAAATAATATTAACAATAGTTACACATTTTATTTTACATATCTAAATGTAAAGCTACTACCCTTTAAAATTACCAATTAATTAGGCACATTCAGACACAATATCAATTTTCTATATTTGTTCATTTTTGATAATCTTTGCTCAAAACACAATGTATCAAAATAATCGTTATGCATTTATAATAAAATATCACTATATATACTACACTGTTTGTGTCTTTAATCATAAATTTTCAAGAAAAGAATAATCAATCTTTAATAGTAAATTATGATACACAATTCTTAATTGATTAAATTTTAAGAGAGTTCAATCTGGGCATAAATGATAAAGAACAAATACCTATACACTCAATTTACAACAGCTATAAATTTACACTTAAAATCATACATGTAAATATAAGATTAAAAGAAATATTTCACCAAATATGTTTTGGCATTAAAAGATTTCTGTTTTTAGGTTGATTAATTTCATTTCTATTTTATCAGGAGATATTTGAATAACTATCTGAAAATAATTAGACTTTGGCTGTTCATGATTACTGTTGCACTAAGCAATGAACTTAACACTGAAAACAGTTTATTTAAACATATAATTAAATTCATTGACCCAAGCAGTTTTCCAGGATATAAAAGTATTGATAATTTTTTTGAAAAAAAACTTTGTGAAAACTTAGCCATCTGTTACTTAAACAAAAATTGAGCATATTTTAACTCTTTGATACATTACCATAGTTTAATAGATTAAAACCTTGATTCCCATTTTAATATCTTCTTCTATCTTATATTTGAAAATTTAACTGAAAGATTAACAACTAGATCCTGTAATTACTGTGACTTGAGTATTAGTGTTGTTCTTCAACTATTGCAACTTATTTAAAATTCTGACCCAATTGTTTTATAAAACCAAATTATTCAATGTATTGCAACAGGTGGAGAGCAAACTAACAGTCAAGTCACAGTAAAACAAATAATGCTCAGGTAGAACCTAGATAAATTTTAGGTAAAGTGACATGAAACGAGCTGTTTCTCCAGAATAATATTAAGCTTAAAGATGACTTCATATACAAATCAATTTCAAACTAATAAAAATATTTTTTTAAAAGCCAAGTGCTTAAACATTTCCCCCCACCCACATATATGACCTATAATTTACACACAAAAATATCGGACATTTTTGGTGCTATTTCTTGATTTAATATGAGAGGCAGTGCTTGAAATGATAACCAAACCTATTGACTAGAGTTGGAAGAATAGCAATATTTACAAGGTTGTGAAATTAATGAATGGCCAGCATTTAAAATACTTTCATATATGTACATGTTAATAGTATGATAATTCAAGAATAATAAAATGATGATATCTTTATCTACAACAAGATCTTATCTAATAAAAGTATAATACATAATATGAACATTTGACAAATCACAAAGACAAATATTTAAAAATAGACTAGACAAACATGACACCATTAATAAGATTACATGAGGAACATATCAGAACTCATCATTATCCTCCTCTTCTTCAAGCAGTGGTAAGCTCAGATGACCATTTCTCACTTTTCTCTTCTCTTTGTTAGGGATGGTGTTATGATTCATTTCTATGTCTAACGCTTTTGATCCTTTGAAAAATCCAGGTGTTGTCTCTTGATCATCTAATAATCCTGTTCAAAAGAAAATAGTAAAATTTGATCAACTTATGATAAAAAACTTTTAAAGTTGGTCACCCAGAAAGAAACTCGTTTAGGACATGTAACTAATCTATACATTTATAATTAGTGTAAACTCAATATCATCAAAGAAACCTGAAAATGGAAAAGATGAGAATGCACACATTGAAATGATTTGTTTGCTTAACTGATTATGACTGAATTTGTGCTGAAAGTCTTAAATTATACATTTTGCTAATAGTTTCATAAACTTAACAGGAGTGCTTATCCATGTCAATGAGGTCAAAGTCAGATGAATCCTGACATTTAACCTTCCTTCCTTACGAAACCTTATGATACATTGTAGCAAAGCCTATATATTGCTGAATGAAACTTCCAAAAAATTTGGTGAAAATATAGGTAGTAGGAGATGCACACACTGTCATCTTGTATAATCAGTATTCTCAAACTTTAAAAGAAATCTATTCATTTGTTTATAAAGGAATTTTAAAGAAATCTATTCATTTGATTATAAAGGAATTTTAAAGAAATCTATACATTTATTTATAAAGGAATTTTAATGAAATCTATTCACTTGTTTATAAAGCAATTTTAAAGAAATATATTCATTTGTTTATAAAGCAATTTTAAAGAAATCTATTAATTGGTTTATTAACAGCTGCCAGTAGGAAGTTCTATCTAATGTCCTTATATCAACAACAGCTGTACAGTCAAGTAGGCTTATTACAATGTACATGAATAAGACTAATCTACTAATGTAATGCAGTGGCTATATTAAATCACAAATTTTTTATTGCATATAACATTTATTTTGATGAAAAGTGAAGTGGAATATCAACTGTTAGTGTGGTTATATTATCACTGAAAGAATAGTGTTTTCCTGATCTTTAAAGAAACAAGACAGCAATTCCAATCAGACTACATTTACTCCCAATAACAGATTTGCCAACTTCAAAAGTCATATTTCCTGTTTTTGAATAATTACCAATATATGTTCAAAAGATAAAGTATTTATTCAGATTTAACCTTGAAAACATTATTTTAATGATTCCTTTATCTAAATTCTGAGAGCAACACATAATATGTCAACATTGTATGGATGAAATATCAATTTTTGCTAGTAAGGGTATAATTCAATTATGTAGTTAAATATATGTTATAGTTTCTAATCAGTTCTACTATTAAAATACCTGTTATTTCTAATTCATATGTTGGTAATGGGGTATCTCCTTTAATAAGATACAAAATGGACCGTGAAGGCCATAACAGATGTATGAGTACCATGTATGACAACCAATCAGCACCATTTATTATATCTGAAATAAAAATGAAAATGGAACATGAATAAATATAAAACAAGGTTGTGTCCATAGTACATGGATGCCCCAATCACACTATCATTTTCTATGTTAAGTAGACCATATAAAACGGAAGATACTGGATATTATTTTTCTCCAATTTAATTGCAAATCATATATTTTAATCTGATCTATTATGTTGTCACTCCTGTAAGATCTGAAAACATCCCATAAGGGTTCACGACTCATGTTTGGATGACCTTAACACTTTGATTACATTTCAGTATCAATAGGGCCCTTAATTAGCATAAATGTAAGTGCAATATAAAATGTTACAATACATGCTCTTAGATTTTTCTTGATATACTTAGGTAAAAGGTGTTTAGAAAAATAAAAATAAATTTCACATTATCTCAAAGCAAGTTTCCATACACATGCCATAATCATATTGCTACAAATAACGATGAAATAATTTTTAGATACATGACAAATAGGCTCATTTTTCACTACAAAGTATTACTTTTTTATTTAACTTTATTCATAAACAGACTTTACTACAACTATCAATAGGTTCAAATTTAGGTCAACTTTATTATGAATGTGTATTTTTCTAACTTTAACATTAGTACCAATTTATCAAGACTAACCATATTAAGGTTAAGACATTTTATATACATACTTGTATGAACATGAACAAAGATAAAAGGAAAAGTTGTGTACTACAATGTGTACATACATGCACCATTATTTTACAAAGTCAATAAATGTCAGATTCAAAGTCAAAAGTCCTTTTGAACATTTGATAAATCTTCATGACATTTATATTTATTGATTACAGTTCATTCATATACCACAATCAACCTTCTTCACTCCATTAAATACATCTATTAATAATGTATTAGTATGATAAACCCTTTCCATGTCATAGAAATATTTATGGTACTTACAATACATATTTAACACCAGATGTTTTAAACATGATTTAGTTTTTATCTGATAATTTTTATATAAAAACCTATTTTTTTTTTTTAAACATTCTGCTTTTTTTAAAACTTAATACTGGAGACATATATACATTTTGTAAATCCAAAATTAAAACAACTTTTTTTAACATCATTGTGTACAGTATGACAAAATCTAAACTTGATACACTGCTTTTTTTCCCTATACTTGTGTTTCAAATATAAAATCACATAGTCATAGTTTAGATGGAGAAATGGACAAACACTTTTTGAGAGAACCACTGGTTGTGGTTATCATTTTTTTTAATGACTTGATTATTTTCTACAATACAAAAATGGTTGCCAGGATGTTTCTTATTTTTTAATTTCCCTAAAATCTTATGAACAGCAGAATAGCAAATGAATTTAATGAATGAAATGATTTTTTTTATTTGCAAAATATGTAATCAGTTTCAATAGGCAAAGGAATTTCCTACTCATTCTACAACAAAGTTTAATATCATCACTTGTAATGTACTTTCATGCACTTTACTGATTGTTAATTAAATGACATATCCTGTGCATATACTTCACATACATAATACCCTCACATACAGGTACAAAATTGTACTTATGTACAGAAAAAACAGGATGTAATGATGCATTATTAAAACTTGTATCTATTTAATGATTTATTGTGTCATAACCTACATGTATCTGTCTTTGTAAAACTGACAATATCTATTATAGTGGTATATTTGTTAACTAAACAAGTTTTCTTTTTTTTTTTAAACAGACATTAAATTGTTTAGAGAAAGACTATATCTACATGTAATATAAAAAGTATCAAATTCAAATTTTCATTTCAATCGGAACAGGAAGTACCATGTGCCGGTTTATGGTGTAATCCTGTAACACTTCCATTTTATCATTTTTATATTTGCTTTTATGCATCTTTCTAAATCAATTTTACTTTGTCCAATGATGTGGGCAATACTTTCCAGAAATACACCTACATGATAAGATCTAAATGCATTCTAGAACAGCAGTCTCCAATTATCATTTTTAATGGGTTACAATACATTTACGAAGAAAAGTCTCTTTTTCAAATTTGTCCTTTGAGCAAAAAAAACCACCTTTTTAGCTGATAAAAGCGTTGACACACTTTAAATTTATGGCCTAACTGAGTTTTCCAGACAGTTTCTTTATACTTTTTTATTGCAGTATCCTACTTGTAAGAATTAAACCTACTCAATGGAACATGCTGTATCTAAATATCCTGAATATAGAAACACTAGCCATTTTTTTACAATAATGATTTTTTCATGTTTTTAGGTACTGTAAATATTTTCTCCATTGCAATGTACTTAATTCAAAAACTTACTTAGAATGATTTTATGTTTCCACAATGCTGAGAACTGTGTACTGATGATAGCCAAGATTGGCAAGTATATGAACCAAACAAGGAAATAAGCACCAAACTGTTGAATAAACAAGAGACGGTCTGGATGTTTACTGTATCTAACTATCTGTCGTAACTCTACCATGAACCATACCATGATGAAACATCTAAAAATAAGTGTGATGTAACCTGGCCATGTCTGCCATTCATCTATATTTGATATCACATCAACCTCAGTCTACAAATAAGAAATGGAACAGTTATTCATACACATCAATTTGTAAATTTTGGGTCTTATTTAGTAAAGCGGGTTATTTTCGCTTATTTTCATATAATAAATATCGCCAATTTAAAAGTGTTCTTGCAAAGGTATTGCTAAATTAACCAAAATAATAACTGCTTAAATATTTCCTAAACCTTATATATTCAATGAAAATCGCAATATTTTACACCAGCGAAATTAACCTGCTTTAAGGTACATAGTGTATATCCGGGAATATATTATTAACAAATTGTTAGAAACTGTTATGAATACTGCAGTCTTCATGATAAAAAATTAAATCTATAAGTCCTCAGCTTAAGTTTTAGAAAAATTAAGTTAGATTCTGTTGGCCTTTAGAGATGATTTTTCAGGTCAAAAAGCAAATTTACAAGTGGGTTAGCGTGAAGACTGGAATGGATCTAAAAAACTACATGTATGTTCTAAGGTAAACTGGAATAGTTTCATGTGTAGCTGTCAAGCCTCCAACAATACTATCAGGTTTTCAAATTTTTATTGCACTTATTACATGTATTACCATCAAGAAACTAAAAATGCTTTTTGAATACCTGCATGATTTTTTTTCTTCAAAATTTTGTCAATTTTGTGGAAAGAAATTTTATTATTGAGGGATGAAAATAAGATTACAAATATTAGAGGGTCATGATTTTCACTACATCATATATGAGAAAAATTGTGCCTTTTTAATTAAAGACTTATATAATTAACTTAAGTACTGGTATATATATGTACACGTACATTAGGATTTCATCCATTACTCTAATAATTATATCATGTATATACTGGTATATATGATAAGAATCTTTTAAAGATGATCAAAATACTTTTCCAGTATCAAATACCTACCAGTGATTATTTTACAGAAATTACAAGCAGAAAACGACTTAGTTTACTTTAAGATAAAAAAAAAACAGTACATGTTTGTATATATTAAAGGGTTTACATATACATGTTCATGTATGTCACAGGCCTTATAAAAATTAAAGTTACAAGGTTTTTCCTGGATTTTTTATTGTATTAACAATTTTATTTAAAGAAAAGAGATGATTAGAAATACATGTACTCACCAAATTCCAAATAAACAACACACAATTCAAAAGTGTGTAAAGTCCCCAAATAGAAAAGACAATTGGTTTTCCAGTCAATTCCATACTTGTAATTGTCCAACCTTTGGTTATCAGTAGCAATGTCAACATAAATAAACATTCTGATATCACATCTATAGCATTCCCTATTACACTCAGCACATAACATCCTACACCATTAGCAGAGAATATCATCCAATGAAGTAAGTTACACGATATCCCTGTCAATTCCAGACATATGCTAGCTGTTAAAATCTTTGTTATTGTGTGCTTCTGTTTAAAATAGGCATACAACCATATGGGAATTATTATCAAGTATAGAGCAAAGAATACAGCATAACTTTCCACAATATCATGATCTTCAAAAGAAAACTGATGTTCAAATGGATTTTGATGTTTTGATGCTGGATCTCCATTGACTAGCCAAATGTCATAGTCCAGTTCTAAGTTCTGAGATGATCGGACCCATGAACAATTGTTGGCTGTTGTATTCCTATAACAAGCTACCATACTTAAATACCAGAATCTGAAAGTTAGATTTTAAGGTTATATAATTTTGTGAATGACTTTATAAACATTTGTTCCATTACATGTACATAATATACAGTACAATGTATTTACTCTAAAAGTATAAAATTTATACTTTAGTTAATGAAAAAAAGAGTACACATGCTGACATGTCTCGCCTTTTTTTCTAGTCATTGATATATATTATGTTGATAATCATAAAAATAAAGTTTACTACAACTATCACATAAACTTAACATGTACATGATCCAAAGAAAATGAGGTCAAGGTCATATGAACCAAACAAAAAATACATGTACACCTTACAATCGTTTAATACACTAAATATAGTTGCCCTATTGCTTATTGAAATTGTAACTAACTGAGTTTACCCTCTTTAAATAAAGAATTTATTATTATTATTATTATTATTATACAATGTACATGTACATGTAGTTTCTAAGAACCGATCGCGACTTAACCAAGAAAACTAAAAATTGACCAATGAACTATGAAAATGAGGTCAAGGTCAGATTAACCATGTCAGACAGACATGTGCTGCTTAATTACATGTACAATTCTTCAATGTATTTGTCTACCATTACTGGATGTCACATAATTAAAGTTCCTGTACAGTTCTGATGTCATAATCATGATAATAGACAATTATTCTGACGCCACAATGGAAAAGTGATTGTTTTATGACGTCAAAAGTTCAAGTTGGCCAGATTTTCTGATTAGACAGAACGGATTTATAAATAGCGATAATGTTATGTGTATTTTGGCTATTTTGTGCATTTTTCCTTTTTTTGTGATAATTTTATATATCATGCTACTTGCATGAGATGGAAAATTATCGCTTGAAACTAAGGGGTATGTAGCATTATGAAATCGACAATGTCGTCAAAGGTAAAATAGCGATGAACAGATTATCGATATGGTTACATGTATCTTAACTCAATTGCTTTTCCTTCTTTCGCCATACCGGCTCAACTACGGAAAAGGTTTTAACATCAGCAGTCAGCTGTCAAACATGAAAAAATATCTAATAATTTTATTGCAAATTTAATTACCGAGGATTTTTTAAATCTTGAACTCTGTAGGTAAACTGGTAACCAGGGATCAGATTTTTCGGCTCATCTTCATCTGGGCAAAGTTGTCCCTTTCGACAAGGTATTCTTCTTAAAAAATCCTCTTTGCCGTCTTGTCTGCAAGGATTATCATATGCTATCTGATCAATTTTGTTAAACATGGCATTACATGAATTTGGCGAGTTAGAAGTCCTGTTTCCATGGTATTCTAAAAAATATTCACTATCTACAAACACAAATGTCAGTGAATGTTTAACTAAAGATATATTTTTCGTTGTTATATTTCCGTAAATAAATCCTTCACTGTTAGCTTTATCCTTATTGTCTGTTTTCTGAATACCGAACTTGGAAAGGAATCTGTAATAATGAGTACTTGTGTTCCACGTCCCTTTTATGTGTAAACAGTTCACATCCATTACAATTACATTTAAATATAATAGAAAATAGGCTAATGAATGTTTTGACTTCATTTCAAAATAATATAAAACAGTAAAAGAGAGTCGAAACTCGGAAGATGCAAAATCTGTCACAGTGTTGTCATGCTGTAAATAAAATTCTTTACTTCCTTCTTTCAGAACATCCTAAGAATACAGTCTAACTTGATCCCGTACCTGTAACGTTAAATTGAGACGAATGACGAAGTTAAGTTAAGTACTACACGAATGTCACGCATCACCTGCTATAAGTCTAATTGTGTCAACACATTTAATTTTATTACCAAAGCTCAATATTACCAGTTTAGGATGTTCAGCAAAAATAATGATATAGAGCACCGAACGTTACGGCAAGTTAAAAAGGGTATAAAATGATAAGAAAAAAATAAAAGCTCGATACAGGATGATGCTGATCAAATCAATAATGAAAACCTATTGAAGCTACTGGCTAATCAAGACTGGGATTAATATTATATCTAACATATGTATGTTCCTGATTAAGAGTAATATCTAAGTCTTTTATTTAAAAGGTAGCATGTGTAACATATTGCCGTAACTGAATTTTATGACATCTTTTAGGTTTGCACTGACTGAAATAGCGGAAAGGATACACAGTTGTAATGTTAAAATGCGTGGTCCGGCAACATAGGTATTTAGATAGAGTTTTGCTATTTTGCCGGTCTTACATGTAATTAAGATTAAAATATAAGTATAGGAATTTAGAAAAGACAAATATAGAAACATAAACTGAAATGGGAAATTTTAAAACAAATATATATGTCTTCTTTAAAACATTGAATACAAATCGTGCCTATATAAACATTGATATTCTTGACTTTAATAATAATTCTAAAAAAAAAAAACTGACTGATGTCTTTTAAAACATCTTAAAAAAGCAAAGATGCAAATTTACTTGTATTTTTTCTTCAATAGGAAGTCTGTGAATGTAAAAATATGTCTTTTTTTTTTAAATAATGTAAACATAAATGCATATAACCAAAGCATGCAAAACATACAAACTCATAAAAAAAATCGAAATTCTAAATAAAACTTTTAATAAAAAAAATTCTTGAAGTTTTAAAATAATAAGTAAAAATTAGAAAAAAACAACCAACGGTTACTGCTTCACAAGCTGTTTCAAAACTAAAGTGCCTTACTTTTGGTGCATTTTTTAGTCTGGCACAAGAAAGAATGCTGCCACTGCAGACATGAACTGCACATAACACTTGTTTCTTTTGCGTAAGCATCCCTTTTGCAAAACTTCAGATATAAACTACACTAGAACACACCGTGATATCGCGGGTCCGTGACTGAATTTAAGTATATAACTATGCGCAAGACTTATTTTTGTATTAGTATTGTCATCTGATAAAGTCATGCCGATTATAAGATAGTTATCACAGTTTTCTCTGCTTTCAAATCTTTCTGATTGAACCCGTCTAACTGGAACTTATCAATTATTGGTAATATTAATTATTTGGAAAACAAAAGGTCCTGGGATGGAGTATTTTTTTAATCAACAGCATTGTCCTATATTAGTTATAAATAAAGTTGAATTCTTTGATTCGCTGTTTTACGTCATGCCCGCTAACAAATTGAAAACTGTACCTATACGCCTTAATTTTAGTATTCGTATTGTTATCTTATTAAGTCTTACTGATTAAAATACTACAATAGGTAACAATTTGACAATTCAGTAGTGTCAACCCTGTGATTTTGACCCGTGTATATAGCATATCCTGAATACACCGTTTGGTGGTGCGCCTGTCAAATGCGGAACGTACAGATAAGGTAATAGGTAACAGATGAATATACTATTGGTATCGGTATCGGACTCGACCCGGAACTTCTTAATTATTGGCAATATTAATTACGTGGAAAACAAAAGGGCCTGGAGTGGTGTAATTTTTAATCTACGCCTTTGTACTATATTAGTTATAAATAAAGTTGAATTCTTTGATTCGTCGTTTTTACGTGATGACGGCTGACAAATTGGACCTCGTAATTTTAGTATTATAGATATACATTCATGATAACCAACATTCACACAATTTGTACAAATAATTTTATTTATTTATTTAAATACTTTATTGCACCATGATAGTATATTATCAAAGTTTTGTCTGGTTTTCTTGAACTTTATAGTCCTCGTTTCACGTTTCCAACCACAGTTATATATACATAGTTGTTTTCAAAGTGTTACAAAACCTGCCGTATATGATAGGTCTTCATATAAGTCGAACTTAAAAATGTGTTTCATATAGTCTGATTATAAATCTTAAATAAGACCAGCTAAAATAGCAAAACTCTATGAAAATCGCTATTTTGCCGGAGCCGGTAAAATAGCCGGCAAAATAGCCAAGTTATAATGTTAATAAGCGTGGTCCATAAATTAACATCATTCGAAGTCATAAATATTGTTTTATTTCCATTGAGTATAAATTGATTATTAAACTAACCGGCTTTTTCATTGAAATTTTGAAATACGATGGTTGAAATAGTCATACAAGTCTGAATAGCCATATTTTAAGCATGTTGTATAGATTCAAATAACTGTCAATCTACGACTGTTGTATGATATTGCCTAACCAGCTGTTTTTCAGTTAGCCGCCATTCATCAGATTAATTGGTGCGCAATTACTGAATTAGCGCTTGTTCAGTATATTTTCAACTAGATTGATTGCAGGTAGCATTATATGGGCAACTCGGTGTTTGCGGATTCGAATAGTCTACGCCTTGGTGTTTGGAAGAGCCTTCTGGTCTTCTGTAGCTAAGCCAGTGAAGTTGCAGACCGTCTACTTATATACTGGTAGTTGATTGTGTCTACTGCAGTCTACTTGGAACTCTCATTTAATTTATTTTAGTCTGGCACAAGAAAGAATGCTGCCACTGCAGACATGAACTGCACATAACACTTGTTTCTTTTGCGTAAGCATCCCTTTTGCAAAACTTCAGATATAAACTACACTAGAACACACCCGTGATATCGCGGGTCCGTGACTGAATTTAAGTATATAACTATGCGCAAGACTTATTTTTGTATTAGTATTGTCATCTGATAAAGTCATGCCGATTATAAGATAGTTATCACAGTTTTCTCTGCTTTCAAATCTTTCTGATTGAACCCGTCTAACTGGAACTTATCAATTATTGGTAATATTAATTATTTGGAAAACAAAAGGTCCTGGGATGGAGTATTTTTTTAATCAACAGCATTGTCCTATATTAGTTATAAATAAAGTTGAATTCTTTGATTCGCTGTTTTACGTCATGCCCGCTAACAAATTGAAAACTGTACCTATACGCCTTAATTTTAGTATTCGTATTGTTATCTTATTAAGTCTTACTGATTAAAATACTACAATAGGTAACAATTTGACAATTCAGTAGTGTCAACCCTGTGATTTTGACCCGTGTATATAGCATATCCTGAATACACCGTTTGGTGGTGCGCCTGTCAAATGCGGAACGTACAGATAAGGTAATAGGTAACAGATGAATATACTATTGGTATCGGTATCGGACTCGACCCGGAACTTCTTAATTATTGGCAATATTAATTACGTGGAAAACAAAAGGGCCTGGAGTGGTGTAATTTTTAATCTACGCCTTTGTACTATATTAGTTATAAATAAAGTTGAATTCTTTGATTCGTCGTTTTTACGTGATGACGGCTGACAAATTGGACCTCGTAATTTTAGTATTATAGATATACATTCATGATAACCAACATTCACACAATTTGTACAAATAATTTTATTTATTTATTTAAATACTTTATTGCACCATGATAGTATATTATCAAAGTTTTGTCTGGTTTTCTTGAACTTTATAGTCCTCGTTTCACGTTTCCAACCACAGTTATATATACATAGTTGTTTTCAAAGTGTTACAAAACCTGCCGTATATGATAGGTCTTCATATAAGTCGAACTTAAAAATGTGTTTCATATAGTCTGATTATAAATCTTAAATAAGACCAGCTAAAATAGCAAAACTCTATGAAAATCGCTATTTTGCCGGAGCCGGTAAAATAGCCGGCAAAATAGCCAAGTTATAATGTTAATAAGCGTGGTCCATAAATTAACATCATTCGAAGTCATAAATATTGTTTTATTTCCATTGAGTATAAATTGATTATTAAACTAACCGGCTTTTTCATTGAAATTTTGAAATACGATGGTTGAAATAGTCATACAAGTCTGAATAGCCATATTTTAAGCATGTTGTATAGATTCAAATAACTGTCAATCTACGACTGTTGTATGATATTGCCTAACCAGCTGTTTTTCAGTTAGCCGCCATTCATCAGATTAATTGGTGCGCAATTACTGAATTAGCGCTTGTTCAGTATATTTTCAACTAGATTGATTGCAGGTAGCATTATATGGGCAACTCGGTGTTTGCGGATTCGAATAGTCTACGCCTTGGTGTTTGGAAGAGCCTTCTGGTCTTCTGTAGCTAAGCCAGTGAAGTTGCAGACCGTCTACTTATATACTGGTAGTTGATTGTGTCTACTGCAGTCTACTTGGAACTCTCATTTAATTTATGTCACAGTGTACTAAGATATTGGCCGACTTTATTGAGAATTTATTTTATAAATCTTTTGTGTATTCCTTTAATAGGACTAAAGCTCATCACAGTCAAGGCAAATGTAAACGGTATTATGTTGTCTTGACATTTTCGGTGTGGATTGACTAACTTTTTAGTCAAGGTTTTGGATTCTGTATACTATAGGTCTAGATTTCCACTTTCGGCTTTTAATAAACGATCTAAAATTCTTATTTTATTATTTCAGTTTCTTTAAATTTTGCTCTAGTTGTTTGAATTCTTCAGTTACATTGTAGATGGTATTCCTTACTTGCAAAATGATTCATAATACCATAATATAAACTTTACGAATGATCAGTATAAGTTGATATATCATAAAAATAATAGAATGGACATATTTTCGTAACTTTATTTTTGAATTTAGGGAGACAATAAAATTGAGAATGGAAATGGGGAATGTGTCAAAGAGACAACAACCCGACCAAATAAAACACAACAGCAGAAGGTCACCAACAGGTCTTCAATGTAGCGAGAAATTCCCGCACCGGAGGCGTCCTTCAGCTGGCCCCTAAACAAATATATACTAGTTCAGTGATAATGAACGCCATACTAATTTCCAAATTGTACACAAGAAACTAATATAAAAATAATACAAGACTAACAAAGGCCAGAGGCTCCTGACTTGGGACAGGCGCACAAATGCGGCGGGGTTAAACATGTTTGTGAGATCTCAACCCTCCCCACAGACAAGTTTATATGCTAATCCCAATCATTATTGAAATAAGTGTATATTTCATATTCATTTCTCCACTCGTGTAGCTATAAAAATTACTGAGTCTGTAATAAAATATGTTTACATTTCGCCCTCACCGTTCAACAATTTTCGACACCGTCTAAATAACCATGTTAGTTGGGTCAACGCATGATAACTTACATTATATATCCTTTAGATTTGTTAACTCATATGTTTTTTTTCTAGATTCTGAGCACGCAACAATCAAAACTTGACATGTTGTGTAGAAAACTGTCTATTGTTAAACACCCATCCGTATGTTGATCGCTTAAAATAGAAGTATCTTTTTGAGTTTTTGGGGCGCTGTCTCTTGCCACAAATCCTATATTTACTTTTATGTTAAACAAAATAAACGATATGGTTTGCTCATCTAAGACACATCTCCTAGTTGTTTTTCAAATCCTCTGTACGCTTTAAAATTTATCATCTGTTCTGACGTTCGTGCTTTAAAAATAAATAAAATATCATTACTTCAAAGGATGAAGAGTAAAAAGAACAACCCAAAAGTTGTTGATTTTGTCACAATTTGATATAGAAAAAGATTCTTTCCGAACTCAGTTGTATGTATAATTATTCAGTAATACTTTGTAAATCAAACTGATTCTTTTGTTTTAGAACACTTTATTTTGCTCTGTTTTTTTCTTCCAAAATTTGTTTTCTTATTTTCTTTTAATTTCATTTTTTTTCGTATTTTCACATAAAAAAACCCTACTAACATTTATTAACTGATTTTAGAAAAAAAGAGGGAGAGCAACACAAAAATTGTCTCTTACCATAGTATCTGTGAAGTTACAATAAAACAATTTCAACTGACTTTTATTATTGCTTAAAAAAAAACCTTTGAAAAGAATGCGCGTCAGATTTGTGTTATGGCTGTTAAAATTATTGCTGTTTTAAAAACTAATATTAAAAGAGAAAACGTGGAAGCTTACCCCGATTTTTGAAATGGTAAAGCATTAGTGAGTAACATTGCAAGACTTGTTTGAGTCCTTAATAAGTTCATTCAATTTTATTGAAGAAAAGTAATTGTTTTATTTTCAATGCATTAAAACGGATTATTTTATTAGCTTTGGAATCACTAAAACCATAATTTTTTTTTCAAATAAATCTTCATAACCTTTGTACGGAAAGTTCAAAACATACATAGAATATATTTAGTTTACATAAACTTTTAATCTGAATATACGTTGTACTTCCTGCTTATTATTACCCGTCTTTTAAATATATTGTCCATTAACATTACACATTGCAAATAAAAGTAAAAGTTTCAGGACCTTAAATGTAAAAGATTATTGACAAAGAGATCAAGCACTGTTTTTTACGAACTTTAAGCACGTGCACTATAACAGAATGAAGATAGGTTGAATCTTATTATATTTGTTCTATACTTCAATGTATCTATGTATTCTAGATAGCATTTGCCGGAATAACGAGAGAGAGACAGAATTAAAGAGACCAATAATAATACGAGTTCAAGTTGTTTCTAATAAATTATATATATATTGCGACATAGAAAAGGACACAATGGGTTAATTGCCAAAATTACACCAGCACAAGTTTATTATTTCATCAGTTGAGAAGCTTTACGCATAAAGTAATATTGTTTATAATGAAATTTATATGGTTATTAGTAATTTTGGTTGGGAGTATCCATGCATCCCATTTCAGAGGAGGAACAATAAGCTGGAAATCTCTTGGAGGAAATACAGTAAGCTAACCATTGACAACTTGAAAAATTATATATTTATTCTTTTAAACAACAAACACTTATTTAGTAGTTTTTCGATAGACTAAACATAATGGGAAGAAAAGTACGGAAGCCGATAAGGGCCATTCAAAAAGCATGTCGTAATTTCGACATAACATGTCGTTATAACGACATCGCTATGTCGTAATATCGACATGACATGTCGTTAAAACGACATCGTTATGTCGTAATTTCGACATATCATGTCGTAATAACGACATCATTGTGTCGTTTTTACGACATAGCTATGTCGTAATAACGACATCGCTGTATATAAAAGAATATGTATTATGATTGGCAAGAGACTAAATGACACAAAAATTAACAACTATAGGGCATAGTCAGCTATAAAAGAGCGAGGAAAAATACCAGAGGAAGAGTCCCCGAAATGCTGTGTGGCAGACAGTGTTATTAATTAATTTTTAGCTCCCTTGGTAAAACTCCAAATTTCATGTTTTTCATTGCTTAATCATTTACATGAAGCTTATAATAATATTAAATATATATTTGTTAATTGCATAGCTTTTGCTATTTGAATTCATTGGTTAAAGATTTTTATTTATATTGTAAAGTTTAATATTTGCATCGTCGCAAAATCTTTGGTTACCTTCTTTGGATACCTTCAGTGAGAAAGTTATAGTGAGAAAGTTATGTCATTTTTAGATCCCATCAAATTTGATAAGTTGAAGGCCGTGAATGAACTGGAAATGTATCGTCGCTAATTTAATGGTTAACTTTTTTAATACGTATTACCTTCAATGAGAAACTAGTATTTCTCATAGATCCCGTGTAAGTTAACGGCCGTGGAAGCCCATTTAAGTTAACGGCCGTGGAAGAGTAAGAATAAAGATATAACATAAAAGCTGTACAGCCGGACAAGGTTGATATAAACTTCTGTTTGTTGACAGAATAATATGTGGAATTATATGAGGACTGATATTGCAAAACCAAGCATTCTCCTTTTAAATTAGTTTATTCGGTTTTTTATATTGTTGGTTGATTCTAGTTCCGTTCGTTTTGTGATGTCATTTTATCATTACCAGGAGTTGTGGAAATCGATTTAATAATGTTTACCCTTTTAAGTTATTTCAACTAAAAATGCAGTACAGTCGCAAGTAATGTAGGAAGCAAAGATGAGACGGAAGTACTTGTATACGGTTTTCCATATTTTTTTTATCATAGGAATTTTAACTTTCAAGCTGCATATCATCTGTCATTGTAAAATTTCTATATCTTTATTCAACCTCAATACAAATATATCTGACACTCTGGTTAAATTTGAATAGAATTGTATTTTCCCTGGCACATAAGTTGTCGAAATACATCCCTTTAATTACTTGAACCTTGGCTTGAGAATTATTTCCCCAAGTCATCTATAGTGTTCTGATATACATTATAAAATATAATAATCTACTCCTGGATCGTCCGCGAAAACGGCAAATATAATTCCGTTTTTTTTTGTATTAATTCGATGAAACGGTTTTCGTCGCTGTATGAGATTCGATTCGTCTTTCAATTACCTCCATTTCATGCACAAGTTTATATTGACGAAAAGTTCCGGCTTTGCTAGTACAGGAATTACTTTCATCACGACAGTTATAACATGAATAGCAGGACAAATCGCGAAGTAAAACATTCTGTGAACTGGTATTAAGTCTTTTGATATTGCTTTTGATATTGGTGATTGCACCTTACTGAAGTGACGACTTTAAATTATCTATTTTGGAGTACTTCCGTAACATAAATTTAAATTCGCATTTTACATTTAGAGAACTGTCTTGGTGTCTCCAATTTGTCTTTGCAAAAGTTGGACGAAGTTCATGTAATGGGATTTTTCCCCATTTCTCAATTCTTTGAAATAAATCGTTAAAAGCTATAAACGATTAATAAAAAATACAAAATTTAACCTGTGTCGAACCTAGTATGTCCCCGGGCGGATACTTTAGCAACATGCACTATTCTTTTTTTCGTCAGTAATCATCAACCCTTTTCCAAAATTCATAACACGATTTGTTTAAATTATCATGAACATTTAATTGAAACTTTAGCACATGTAACGTCGGAAATTAGCGTCTTTAGGATTTTCGACGTTTTTTTCATTATTGTCTTGCTCTTTTTATTCATTTTCTGCTAGATCCGGCGTAAAGCAACCAACAATCAATCAATCTGCTATATCTACTTATAAAATTCACTTTCAGCCGTTGAGTTAACGAAAAACGTCGTTGGACATTTTTCTTATTCCAGCTTAATATGCAGCCACCTAGTCAACTGAAATTTGGCAAAATAACGGCTTAAACGCCAAAAAGAACCGACACATGTCGTTGTTCCTGCCAAGAATCAAGAAGATCAGAGAATAAGAAATAGGATCACTATACATAAAGGTTTAAAACAGTTTTTCATAAATGTAACGTTGGATATCCGGTTTTTTTTCTCACATAGCTTTCTTATTTCAATCCTCAAACATACTAGATTACTTAGTATATGATCAAGAGCTGTAAAAACATAATTCAAAACATACATTGAATTTGTTTTAATATTGGTCCGTGTTTTTTAACATTTTGAAGATTCTGTTTTAAATCCTAGGAGTTGTAGGAACATCGTGCCCAACGTTTGAAAGTAGAAATAGAGCAATCAATACTTCACTTGACCCTTATTACAAGAAACCATGTAGTTTGCGCTTATATTTAGGGAGACGGAAAGCTTGGCTTGCTTTGGTAGGATTGATACTTCCACATCTTAATTCTTTAACACCTAGTAATTTAATTGGACCTTGTTTGATTATACGTTTCCTTCCCCAGCAGGTATTTCATTATCCTTAGAGGGGTTCTATAAAAAAAATTAAGTTTCTCACTGAAGGTATCCAAAGAAGGTAGCCAAAGATTTTGCGACGCTGCAAATATTAAACTTTACAATATAATTAAATATCTCTAACCAATGAATTCAAATAGCAAAAGCTATGCAATTAACAAATGTATACTCATTAAGCTTCGTGTAAACTATCTAACAATGAAATACATTAAATGTGAAAGGAGTAGGTCCGGTAAGACCCCTTTTTGGCCCCAAAATATAACAGTTTTACAAAATTGTGAAAATGTAAACTTTTAGTTATTTATTGGGCAGTTGAATGCTTCTGCTACATAAATATGGGCTGTTTTTGACAATACAATGCACATATATCGGGTTGTAGCACCATTAAGTCATGCTATATTACTGAAATCTTCAAAATTCTATCATTTTAGTTAAATTTTAGACGGTTTCCTTGTAAAACGAAAGTGGCCGCATTCGTGTTCATCCTTAATATTGAAATGTAAGTTGTATTTTATGATAATACATAACATATATAAAGGTTGTGGATGAACACGGATGCGGCCACTTTCATTTTTGACAAAAACCATCTGAAAAGTGACGTTTGTTGGCATATTTGGTAGATTTTTCATATTTGAGCTTGAATCGGATCGTTTTTAATGACTAAATCAGTTAAAATCTTTCACTTATACTAATTAAATCAAGTGAAATAGACACTTACGTCTTTAAAAAGTGGTCAAAATCTTTCGTCAGATGAAACTGAAATTTGGGGCCAAAATGAGTCCTTACCGGACCTACTCCTTTGAAGTATTACCAAGGGAGCTAATAATTAATTAATAACAGCATTTCGGGGTCTCTATCTCTGGTATCTTTCCTCCCTCTTTTATAGCATAATGTGAGGGCTTTTCTAATTATTAGGGGCATTATGATGACCTATAGTTGTTAATTTCTGTGTCATTTAGTCTCTTGGCAATCATAATACATATTCTTTTATATATAACGATGTCGTTTAAAACGACATGATATGTCGAAATTACGACATAGCGATGTCGTTATAACGACATGTTATGTCGAAATTATAGCGATGTCGAAATTACGACATGCCATGTCGTAATTACGACATAATTTTATTTTTTTGAATGGCCCTTATCGGCTTCCGTAGAAAAGCGTGTGAATTACACAAAAAAAAAAAAGATTACTTGGAAACGATTATGATCGATTTTTTTCGAAGTTCTATAATCGAAATCATCAGAACTGTATCAGGGGTCACTAAAAGGATATAAGAATTTTGCTTTTGTCAGTGTCAAATTTCGAGAGTTTGATAAAAATACAAAGTAGAAGAAAACATTTGCATATCTTTAAAAATTTACTCCAACTCGAAACTTTTACTTTGAAATCTCAAAGTTTTTACTTTGTAAACTCAAAATTCTTACATTTAGATGAAAGAAATTTCGAGTTTACAAAGTCAAAACTTTGAGATTTCAAAGTAAAAGTTTCACCTTTTTCTTAGCCTCGTACAAATACAGCTGATATTTGAAGACGCTGAACATTTATTTCTATTTACTTTTAAAATTGTATTGCAGGTTGAATTCAAATTTAAAATGGCATGGAGATATGGAGCCGGACCAGGATGCACAGAAAACAAAATAGGACAATATGTTAGCGGACAATTTATTGGAGACAAAGATTGGAAATGCGTCAGTGGTTGCAATGCAACAGCTAAACCGCCTGTGGGTCCAGTGTACTATACATGTACAGCAGCTGTTAAAAGGGAAGACTGGGAACAAGGAGAGGAGAGTTTTCAATATACGTTTACAGGAAAAGGACCTTTCGTAGTTAGGTAGTTATATATCCAAACATGTATACATCGTATGTGTATATCTTCAGTTTATCATAAACAGGACCAAGATTAAAATATTTTTACCATACATTTTTTAATGGTGGAGAAATGCTAAAATTATCTTTAAACGTACTGACAGACGGATACATTACACTATTTACTAACTAATTATAAATTTATATTTATAAACTGGGTATACAAAAATCGGGGGAAAATGACACAAGAAAATATGTTTGGACTGAATGAGCTCACTGGTTGTAAGGAAGGACACATTAGTCAAACGCCAGGTTGGTCCCCTCCATAAAACATTGAGTATGCCGTCGGAATATACAAATATTGTCAAGAATTTCAATAACGGCCGGGAAACAGACCTTCCTAACATACTTCGGGGCTACACAGTTAGATATAACTCCTGCTTGGTATTGGCACCTTTCGTTATACTGACTGATACACAATTCCTACTTCATATTGACCCGTTCGGTCTACTAAGTATTATACAATTTCAACTTCATATTGAACCGTTCGGTCTTTTAAGTATTATATTACCGGTATTCCTGCATCACACTGGCACCTTTCGAGCAACTAAGTGTTGTATAATTACTATATTACACGGACACACATCAGTTTACTCATTTTTATATAATACCTGCTTCATACTGAAATATTTCGGGCTGCTCAGTGATATATGGTTTCTTCTTCACACATAATGAATTTCAGACTGCTCAGTTATATATATATATATTTTCACACGGACCCTTTTGAAATAATGGTGATTATGTATCATATGGACACCTTTGAGACTACTTAATGGTATGTAATTACTGTTTCACAATGACTCGTTCGAGCTACTCGTTGATTTCATAATTCCAACTTCATACTTATCCTTTCGGACAACACACACAATTAGTTCATGCTCGTCAATCAGCCAGGCTTTTCTTATGTTTAAAGTGTAATTTGCAATGACACGTATTTTGTTTGCAATCCACCATTCTCTACATAAGATTTACCAAGTCTGGAATATGGCAGTTGTTATCTATTCGTTTGATGTGTTTGAGCTTTTGTTATTTCATTTTATAATGTTCCTCGATGTTCGTATTTTTGTTATTTTACTTTTTGATATTTGTTTTAATTATTTGTGAGGTATTTGATTTCGTTAATACTGTTTTAATTTATGGTTTCGACGAAAATGCAATTTATAGTTGCATTTGCTTTTTACTTGAAATGAACAGTTATACTGGAGCCATGTGGATGTATCTTGCTATACCATTTAACGCGACGAGTAATACTGATGGTGGATGGAATCTTCAAACGATAGTTAATTTAGGAAAGCGGAGTGATACTGGTCTTCCTAATGCAAGCCCAGTGACAGCTAGTAAACCATTATATGAGTAAGTTAAGTTATTTATTTGAACTTTCATCACACACATGTTTTAATTCCATTACCCGTAGTAGATTAGCGAACAGCAACATGACAGCCGTAAGGAAGATACATTCAAGTTGTAGATCTTTATGAAATTTAGCTCGAAAAGAAGTCCTGAAATGATCTGAAATCAGGGATTTTTTTAAATTTTTTTTTTTAAATTAATCAAAGTTTTATTGCACTTTTGCTGTCAACAATTTACGCAATCTACAGCTTCAATTCATTTCAAGTAAAAAGCAAATTAGTTATTGAATATTTAGGGGAAAATATTCAATAAGTATATCTATAAAGTTAGTTGTATTTTTTACATACATCATATCCAGAAATCAACGCCACTTTGCTTATTTGAATATTATACTAAAGAAATCGGATATGGGTCACGGAAATTATATTAAAATGATGGGGATTTTTGAAAAAAAATGTCTGTTTTGATTTTAATTTAAATGATAGACAGGTTGCCGGGGCAGAAAATAAGTATACACAACATTATACACCATTGAAACGAAACATAATGACTGTTGTTGCAAAAATCAAGGTTCCTGAGCAATTTTATTAAAAATCGAAGCGAGAGGCTTTTAACATTGCGGTGTAAATTACAGACTGAAATGTCTGAAACGTCAAATTTGCAAACTTCGTGTAGAAAATCGGCTTACAATGTCATAAGAAAAACAGGTTGCCGGGGTGAAATTTGAAACTTGAATGTCCAAAGAATAAGCAAGTCCAAACCTTGTATGTGTAGTCGTTGAACTCTAGGTTCCCACGGAAAGAAATCAGGGAAAATTATGGTATAATTTAAAAAAAAATCATATTTTAATTATTTAGGCTGCAGTTTCAATGCAAACATGAGATACAGATACCAATGGTTGATCCTGACGGAGATAAAGTAAGATGTCGATGGGCTGTCAATGAGGAATGCCATAGTATCTGCCATACTCTTCCTGTGGCGACACTTGACGAGGTAACTACAACTACACAATTCTTCTGAAATTTCATGATATTCTGTTGTAGCTTCGAATTCGGAAGCGATGGATTAGTTGTCTTCTTGAACTTTGAATTGAGTAATACTTATAATGATAAATAGGCTAAAGTAAAATTACAAAAATACTGAACTCCGGGGACAATTCAAAACGGACGTCCTTAACCAGATAGCAAAATCGATAGCTCAAACACATAAAAAAAATGGATAACAACTGTCATATTCCTGACTTGGTAAAGACAATATCTTATGTAGAAATGGTGGATTAAACATAGTTTTGTAGCTAGCTAAACCTCTAACTTGTATGACAATCGCTGTACTGTAGTTAAAGAGTTACCACCGTCAATTGGCCATTTGACTAGAATTTACCATCAAATCCAAATAGACATGGCAGCTTGGCTCACCATTTTGAATTGCTGGAATCCCAAAATGTAAGTTGAATACAAAATAATCAAAAATGAAACATACCCTACCTCAAAAACGTAGTTTCAATGAAACTTTATTCATTCATATATTTATTTCGATCTTGTGTTGTTTAATATTTGCAATTCTAACATGACGTCCTTCAAACGCTTTAAGTACACACCCGTGGTAAAATATGAATATATTGCATTGGCTGTTCCGATCTTACTCCCACGTCATATGTTTATTTATGAATGAAGTACCCGACGTCATATAATGATGACGTTATAATTTAAGCATTTTACGGGAAAATACACGCTTTTGATACCGAAAATCATCACAACAAGGAAACGTAAACAAACGATGCTAAAATGTGGTATAAGCCCAATTTGTTATATACATAGAAGACATTTAAGGTCAAGTTACAGTAAATGGGCTATGTCACAGATTTCAGTAAAATTTTACATACAACTCTGGCTCGATGAACTTCAACTGAAAATCGAAATAATAATGCATTTATCTTATTTATCATTTGAAATATTACTGATTGGAATCTTACGAAATGGGTGTACATTTGTATAGAAAGCACATAAAATCGGCGAAAACCCTTCTAAAATTTGTCTTAAAATCGCCAAATCTCTAATTCTACTCCATAGATTTTTCTTTAAAAACTATATGTTGTTGATACATAAATTTCCGTTATAATGATGCAAAATAAAGATAGGGTCACCGACTTCGTTTTTACGGTATTCATCATTCAAAGTTGCGTTCTTTGTGAAAAAATCCAACAAAACGTCGAAATAATCGTAACGTTATCGCGTCGCAAGCCGTAAATTTTTGACGTTTTTCACTACCAACAAGGTAACAAATTGAGTATTAGGTAGCAATAAACAGTTAGAAAAAATAATAAAATTTGCCCTTATGAATTTTACCATTCCCTTTTCATTGCTTTCTTGCAATATCAAGCTTACTGTTTGTGTCATATATGGGCATATGTATGTAATCAGAATCTTTCATAGATTTTATTTCCAGTATATAAAATGGTAAAATATAATTTCTTTTTGGTGTATCCATGGCAACAATCTGCATTTATTTGTTATAAAATATTGCAAAAAGGGGGGGAAAGATGTCACATATTTCCCCAAAATTTGACTAAAAGTCGAATTTCAATTGCTTGAAGTAATACCTTTTCTGAAACTGTGTACATATATCATTCAGCAAATCCAATGAAAGTCATATGTCTTTCATCTCATTTTTTTGTAAAATTGCGTCAAAAACTTCGTGTAGAAAAAGAGTGTTTGTAAACAGTACATTAATTTCTGGACCGATGGCCCGGTCTAGCTATGAAAATACGGACTGTCAAACAGAAAACAGCCCATAAAACATGTAAAAAATAATCTTGATGCTCTTGTAAACCACCTTTGAAGGCTAAATTAGCACTCATCTGTCTAAAAATGAATTTTATTTCACAATAACTTTCCTATTTGAAAAATCCACAGGGGCCATAATGCGAAACTAAACTCCTAACTGTGTATTGCTACCTTAATAGTAAATATTTTTTTCAAATTCTCCCTTTTAACTTATGTTCTGAGTTCTGCTAGCTAAAACGAGTAAATTGGCCTTTTATTTTTGAAAATTGGTTGAGTAATGAATATTTTATGAAGGTTAGCAGTTGACACTGAAACGCGACAAAAACTGATTTTAAGAAAGATGCCAAGTCAAAGTGTAAAATCTTGTCTCTACCTCAATGTTTAGCCAAATCTTAAAAATTGTACCTCTTTTGTCAGTTTTTTAATGTTGAATATCATAATAAGATCTCTGATGATGCACCATTGTACAAAATTGAGCAATTTTAAGCATAAAAATGTTAATCTTTATGCTTATTGCATACCAAAGACTTGATTAAAAACTTGGTGATAGGGAATCAATTTCTTACATCTGATTTAACTATACATCTAATATATGCCAAAATGTGACATGAAATCTTGATAAAAACAATAATATGATATATTCGCAAGAAAAAAACCAACGCGTTCAATACTTGGGCTACTACATGCAGCCCAATCCATCAGAAGCAAGCGTTAAGCCGATAGAGTACAAATATAAGCCTAGTGTCAAAATGTCTAATTTTGGTTGCTAAGGACTGTAAACAATAAAATTGACACATATTGTCATTGTTAAACACTTAATTTACTCAGAAGTTGATTTTGAATCTAAATATCAATAGATTTGTGGCATGAAAAGTCTTAAATTATACAATTCTGAGCTTGGTAAGTATGCCATAAGGTAGCAATAAACAGTTAGAAAAAATAATAAAATTTGCCCTTATGAATTTTACCATTCCCTTTTCATTGCTTTCTTGCAATATCAAGCTTACTGTTTGTGTCATATATGGGCATATGTATGTAATCAGAATCTTTCATAGATTTTATTTCCAGTATATAAAATGGTAAAATATAATTTCTTTTTGGTGTATCCATGGCAACAATCTGCATTTATTTGTTATAAAATATTGCAAAAAGGGGGGGAAAGATGTCACATATTTCCCCAAAATTTGACTAAAAGTCGAATTTCAATTGCTTGAAGTAATACCTTTTCTGAAACTGTGTACATATATCATTCAGCAAATCCAATGAAAGTCATATGTCTTTCATCTCATTTTTTTGTAAAATTGCGTCAAAAACTTCGTGTAGAAAAAGAGTGTTTGTAAACAGTACATTAATTTCTGGACCGATGGCCGGTCTAGCTATGAAAATACGGACTGTCAAACAGAAAACAGCCCATAAAACATGTAAAAAATAATCTTGATGCTCTTGTAAACCACCTTTGAAGGCTAAATTAGCACTCATCTGTCTAAAAATGAATTTTATTTCACAATAACTTTCCTATTTGAAAAATCCACAGGGGCCATAATGCGAAACTAAACTCCTAACTGTGTATTGCTACCTTAATAGTAAATATTTTTTTCAAATTCTCCCTTTTAACTTATGTTCTGAGTTCTGCTAGCTAAAACGAGTAAATTGGCCTTTTATTTTTGAAAATTGGTTGAGTAATGAATATTTTATGAAGGTTAGCAGTTGACACTGAAACGCGACAAAAACTGATTTTAAGAAAGATGCCAAGTCAAAGTGTAAAATCTTGTCTCTACCTCAATGTTTAGCCAAATCTTAAAAATTGTACCTCTTTTGTCAGTTTTTTAATGTTGAATATCATAATAAGATCTCTGATGATGCACCATTGTACAAAATTGAGCAATTTTAAGCATAAAAATGTTAATCTTTATGCTTATTGCAT
>CM034350.1:39167400-39313610 GCA_019925275.1 Mytilus edulis
GTACACGGATGCCTCAATCAAACTATCTTTTTCTATGTTTAGTGGACCGTGAAATTAGGGTCAAAATTCTAATTTGGCATAAAAATTAGAAAGATCATATCTTAAAGAGCATGTGTGTGCCTGTCCCAAGTCCGGATCCTGTAATTCAGTGGTTGTCGTTTGTTTATGTGTTACGTATTTGTTTTCGTTTATTTTCTAAAAATAAATAAGGCCGTTAGTTTTCTCGTTTGAATTGTTTTACATTGTCATTTCGGGGCCTTTTATATCTGACTATGACGTATAGGCTTTGCTCATTGTTTAAGGCAGTACGGTGACCTATAGTTGTTTATTTCTGTGTCATGTTGTTCTCTTGTGAGAGCTGTTTTATTGGCAATTATATCACATCTTCTGTTTTTATATGTGTACCAAGTTACAAGTTGATAGGACTTCAACTTCATAAAAAACTACCTTGACCAAAAGCTTTAACCTGAAGCGGGACAGACGGACGGACGAACTGACTGCAGACGCACATACCAGAAAACATAATATCCACAAATAAGAAATAAAAAGTAATAAAGGAAATGCACAATTTCATTTTAGCATGAATAATCTGCAAAAGTTCATTCATTGGTTTAGGGAGAATTTTGAACATAATTTATATGAAATATGAAGTTAAAAAGTCTATATTGTGTTATTGGAAATCCAAGAAATCTTTATGATCAAACAGGTAAATAGGAGATGAAAAAGTACTTGATGTAACAAAGTTTATATGAAAGTTTCGTTGAGATCCATTATTTGGTTTGTAAAAAGGGCCAAAAGGATAGGCGAACACTCCAACGACTATTTAAGAAAAGACTCTAGTGTATATGATCTGGGTAGTGTGTAAATATTATCATGTGATATATTCCTTTGTTCGGTTTGCATAAACCATCGGTTAAATATATTTGTAAAAACAACCATTTATTGAAATAAAAAAATATTTACTCACGTCTTTTGACCTGTATGTTGAATAATATAATTGAATGGTATTTGCTCATCTTTTTATTACACAGAATATTAAAACATTTTAAAAGATTTTTTCTATTCGTAATGATCCTTTTAATTGATTTTTTATTAGCTACTCGATACACAAAAAATAAAATAACGGTACGACAGCGAGAAAATCATAAACCCATTCTAATAAAGATGATAAACAAATACCTTTTTTAATACATGTAAGTTTCTTTTTTTTCTAAAATAGGTTATATTACCTGTATCACAATTTACGCCACTATACCCAGGTAGACATGTACACATGTATCCATTAACTTGGTCATGACATTGTCCAAATTTACAAGGATTACTAACGCACTCGTTTATATCTGTAAAAATAATCATACTTGTATTGTATAAAAACTAAAAATATTGATATGATTCAAATGTAGGAGGAAAATCGTGATGAAAAAATCTAAAGTTTAATCCTTTTTCGCCGGATTTAATTATGAAAAAAAATAGACGACAGTGTTCATACATTTCGTGACCTCGTTTCGTTGGATTTTATTTTCCAATAATAAATGGGAGGTGTTATCTTATAGTTTGTTTCCGTGTGTGTTGCATTGTCGTTTTGTTTTGTTGCACTTCCCTCTTATAGTTGATGTGTTTACCTTAGTTTTAGTTTGTAACCCGGATTTGTCTTCTATCATATGATTTGTGACTTTCGAACAGCGGTATACTACTGTTGCCTTTACTTTCTGAATGTTTGGGTAAAAACAAATTGATTTGTCAGTTTACAGCTTTCCTTCCGACAACTAATCAAAAACCTTTAAAAGCAATAACATTAACGGTACCAACTTTCCTGCACCAGATGCGCATTTCGACAAAACATGTCTCTTCATTGATGCTAGTGGCCAAAATATTTGAAATCCAAAGCTTATATCAAACATGAAGAGCTATAATCCAAAAGGTCCAAAAAGTATGCCAAATCAGTGAAAGGAATCAGCTATCCTTAATTTATAATCAAATTATCTACGTTTAGAGGGTATTAAAAATATTATTATGTCGTTAATATCAGTTCATTCATATTGGTATTTATGGAATGACTGTAATTTTTTTTCTGTCTATTAAGAAATAACATAACAAATATCATAGTATGTGCAGTATTGAGGAGCATGTATGGAACGGATATGAACTCTGCGCCGGAGATTTATCGAACTCGGAACCCAACAAATAATTAGGATGGTATTACTATAGATTACAAAAATATTATGATACAAGTTATATATATTTACCTATTTGACAAGTCACGCCTGAGAATCCTGATGCACAAACACATGAATAGCTATTGACTTCGTCTGTACAGGTGGCACCATTTAGACATGGGTTACTTAAGCATTCATTGATTTCTAAAAATAATGAATAATATTGTCTTTTTCTTTGCTTAAAAAATGCAGAAGCAATTAATTTACAAACAATTAAACGAAAAAGCAAAAAGGACAAATGTATAAAAAAAGAACGGTATCTTGATCAGATAATAAGCAGAACCATTATTTATAGTTTGTTTCCAATTGTAATGAATAAATGCTCTTACACCCACATAAAAAATTAACAACCTAACAATTATGATTTAAATTCTTCAATGAAATCAGTATGTATATGTCGGACATAACCTTATATAAAAACGAATCAAAAATACCGTGTGTTGCAGCTTTTACTACTTTGAAGTTTGTTAGTGCTTTATAATTATAATTTTACTGTAACGAAATATGGGTCCCTTGAAATGGGACTTTTTTCCCTAAAATTGTGTGATGATTTTATCGTTAATTGACTGTTCTTATTATATTTTCTTGTATAACCATGTTTGTTTACTTTTTATTATTCTCGTCTTTAAATCATATATACTCGTACATTCAAACAAAACACATTCTTTTAGCAACACACTAAGGGATAAACATTTATAGTTTTAACACCAAAGCCTGACCGCTCGGTTTTCGTTACAGTACGTTTTCTTATAACCTTTCCCAAAAACGTATACCTTTTATTTATTCTATAATTTTATGCGACTCTTAACAATTGAGATATTTAGCTGGCTTTAAAACACGATTTTAGTCCCCAATTTTTGAAAGTCAGGAATATGGCAGTTGCTATCCATTTTTTTATGTGAGTCATTTGATTAGGGACTTTCCATTTAGATTTTACCTCGGAGTTTAGTATTTTTGTTAATTTACTTTTTACCTGACTGACAGTTGATTCCGGTGTAACCAGGAGGACAATCACAGGTATAACTATTTACGCCATCTTTACAAGTACCTTTATTCTTACATGGATTGCTGCTACATTCATCAATATCTGTCATCAAAAATTGAAAGAAATTGATATCAAGTACTTTAGTTTTCATTGAACATGATCAGACGAAATATGACTTATCAACTGAATAGATATAAATTGAAATAAAAGTGTTCACCTATTGTATATGTTATAACCTATCTCAAAAATTTATATACATGTAGTTATGTTCTTTCATATTCAATTATTAGTGCTAGTGTTTGTTTTTGTTTTCTGAGTTAATCTTATTATTATTACTATAAAGTTAAGATTTTAAAACGTAACAAATTTCAATTCAAATGATGTAAGCAACTTTTCATTTTCAAATATGGGCAGCATCCTTCTATGTTGCCTATATTGCTATAATAACACTGATAACATCTTTATTAGTTAAATATCAGATGAACTATAACTAATAATCCTAGCTTGTTTTTAGTCCACTGAAAACACCTATTTGTATTGAATAAACTCATCAAAGATACCATGACTAAAATTTGTACATACGCCAGACGCGCGTTTTGTCTACAAAAGACTCATCAGTGACGCTCGAATCCAAACAAATTAAAAAGGCCAAAAACGATTAAAAATTGAAAGTAGATCAGTTGCTAATTTTGATTCTTTAAAAAAAAACTTGTAGATGATACATAACAAGAAAAAAATTAATATGACGAAGGATAATGAAAACTATACTCATCGTCTGATTGATTTTCTTTTTCATTTTTCAGTGTCAACAACAGTAGATTTATTATAAAGCATTGCATTATTGGGTGTTGTGAATAACTGGATGAGTTTTAATCTCATAAACAACATACATTCATTGTGTAATCATACGTTTTTTTGATTAAGTTAAGTCTGCCAATTGATATTTTATCGTATGTTTTTCTATGTTGTGATGTTATGCTATTGTTTTAGAAAAAAGGGAGAAGGTTTGGATCCATTAAAACGTTTAATCCTGCTGCAAATGTTTGCACCTGTCCTTAGTCAGGAATCTGATGTACAGTAGTTGTCGTTTGTTTATGTAAGATATACGTGTCGTTTTGTTTATATAGATTAGACCGTTGGTTTTCCCGTTTGAATGGTTTTACACTAGTAATTTTGGGGCCCTTTATAGCTTGTTGTTCGGTGTGAGCCAAGGCTCCGTGTTGAAGGCCGTACTTTAACCTATAATGGTTTACTTTTTAAATTGTTATTTGGATGGAGAGTTGTCTCATTGGCACTCACACCACATCTTCCTATATCTATAGGAAAGATGATATGATAATGATAACAAATGGTAACATGAGATATGAAAAATACAAATTATGAAATACAAATATCAGAAATACAGAACAAAAGACAAATACTAAGAAATTAGGAGTATAAACACAGAAACCTTCTCAAATCGACTTTAACACGAGGATCAGATAACTTTATCATTTGCTGATAAATACGGGTCAGAGATTGAAGGATGGAAATTTAATATTTGCGCTAGACACAGTCTACAAAAGACTCATCAGTGACGCTCGAATAAAAAAATGTAAAAAGGAAAACAAAATGCAATGTTTAAGAGCATTGAGGACCAAAAATTCCTAAAAGTTTGGCCAAATACAGCTTAGGTTATCTATTCCTGAGGTAGAAATGCCTTAGTATTATTTCAATAATTCAAAATTTTGTAAACAGTTGTCAATGATAAATCAAATCAACACAGAAGAGCTAACTACTGGGATGGTGATATCCTCGGGAATTAAAACTCCATCAGCAGTTAATTGTTTTAAACATTATATTTAAATGCTTGAATGAATTTTCGTTTAACCTTTTACATGAAAAAGTAATGTAAGAAAATCTATTTTGTTATTAGAAAACCTAGTATTCAATACTATGTTGCTGCACCTACCAATCTCACAACTTGTTCCATTGTAACCTGGATCACATGAACATTGAAAGGCATTGAATAGATCTTTACATGTACCACCGTGCAGACAGGGGTTGGAAGCACATTCATCTATTTCTGTAAAAACAAATACATTTATTTTTATTTTTGTTTTATGACAATTTTTATTACATTATTTAAACATTATCAAAACATTATTTTTTCTCCAAAATCAGAGAAACAAAAGAACTGTTTCACATCTTATTCGTTTTCTTGAAGAAAATCCATATGAAAAAAGAACCGGGCCGATATCAGTTTTCCAATCGTCAGTTTTCTGTTCTCAAGTTTTTACACATCATTGGTCCTAGTTCATAAAGTAATGGTATCTCAGTTAAAAATACAATCACCAGTAAAAATTGTCTTTACAATGTGCAAAATCCACACAGTGAAATGCTTTCCGAGCTCTAATAAATACATTTTTTGAAAATGACAAAATTTCGTTTAATCACTCGCCTTTAATGGCAATCAAACAAGAGTAGTGAAATATTTAATTTTACATTATTCAAAATACTACCTGAGTCACACAATTTCCCTGTATATCCAGGACAAATACAGTCATAGTTTTGTGTAGATCCTCTCCTGTTACATGTACCGTTGTGGTGACAAGGCGTACTTGCACATGGGTCGTGATCTGAATGAAAACAGAAGTTATAAAGATATTGATTTACCTATTAGTAACGATGGAATAAAAAGAAATGACGGGTGCTTTCCTCTATCGACTTTAAAATCGAAAATTCATCTTACTATAATTTGTTTCTATTTTTTTTACTTTTTAAGTAGAGTTTTTCTAGTCCTTGTTGATTAATGACCGCTTCTAATTTAACTCTTAATCAGACTATCCTAAAATAAAGTACAGTGGAAAGATTATTGGCGTTCCGCATCAACATTTCGAATTCAATCCCAATGTTTGATCTACTGTTACATATTTTATGTGTCTGTTGTTGAGAAGGTATCTCATATCTAAGTCTGCCAATTCAAGAATCAAAACTATGATCTCACTGGACAATAACTAAGAACATATAGTTTATAGGTTAATTTGTTTTCTGCTGATTTTTATTATCAGTTTTTTTTTTTTGATAAATAATGTTCAAACATCCTCAAGCAGGTAAAGTTGACCTTTAGAAAACATTTTATATTTTTCTTGATGCGCGCTGTGTGCATTAGTAAAAGCATAGTTGCATTTCAAAATTTAATTCAGATGAATTGTACACTAGTGCGTAAAAAAAGAAAATTTATACTTAATTATGTGTTATCGTTGCTGACCTGTCTCTTCTACTTTGAGATAGAAAACTTACCCCATGCAATATAAGTAAAACAGTATGTGTCACTTAACTGCCTAAAATTTAAACAAAAATACAGAGTGTAGTATGCATTTATCTCACTTTCTTAAATATTTATATCAAAGTTGCAAATTGCAGATTGATCGTTTTACCATATTTATGGTGTGTAAATGTAATAAGAAAAGAATCACTCCAATAAATGTTTTAAAAATATTAAATTACAGATTGATTGGTGAAGGGAATCCCTTCAAACTTTGTTATGTTTGGCTGTTGAAAAATGTTTTTTATTGAATGATGCAAAGACCATTTACTTTTGTACATTCTTTTTTTTAATCAAAATTAATGGAAAATGCATAAAATGAACCGTGTAAAGGAAACAACTTCCAAATTGTTTATCTAGAAGGATTTTAAAATTTGTTTACTACATTTGAGTATTGTCTGTTCTCCAATTTACGTTTAGATTTCGACTGGTTTATAGGCCAACAATTGTATAATATATGAAGGGACACCATTTAAAACGTTACCCGTCAATTATTAAGTAAGTATTAGAATCCCCTCATGAGGATAAATCAAACACAAATAAGACCATTACAGTCAATAAACTTTTTTTCTGTATGTTATTATTGTCAATTGTAACAATAAGCTGTCATTTAATCTTATTATAAAGTTTAGGTAGATCATACTTCCGTAAAGTTTAAACGAGTTGTTTTGCCGTTAAGACACAACACAACCATTTCACTGATGATATTAAATATGTTCCTTACGTTGTAGATACAACGATCTTCTGTTTTTCACGAATGTGACCTACCGAATTAGACTATTTACCGGTTGTGTAATAACATGAGCAACACGAAAGGTGTCACATGTGGAGGAGGATCTGCTCACCCTTCAGGGGCTCCTGAGATCACCCAAATGTTCGGTGGAGTTATTGTTGCTAAGTCTTTAGTTTTCTATGCTGTGTCTTGTATACTATCATTTGTCTGTGTGTTTTTTTTTCCTGTTTTAACCATGGCGTTGTCAGTTAGTTTTCGATATATGAGTTTGACTGTCCCTCTGGTATCTTTTGCCCCTCTTTTATGATATTTCTTAAGAAATGTGATCACTGTGTAGTTTAATTATTCTCGGGCTTATGTGAAACTACAATATGATAATTTAAGTGATATTGTATCGGTACAAATATCAATTACACCTTTTCTTGTCGGTAATATCATTGAACTAAGTACTTCCTTGTCTCAATGTTAGAAACCATCAACTCTTTTATAGTAATATGTTTCAAACATTAACTTTAATATTCTTTAGTATGCTATATACATACCCTTGGTCATCCTCGGCCATTCCACAAAGAATATTATCACCTTTCTGGGCAGCTGTTGGTGTCCATTTGAGATCCCAGTAAACTACACCAGGGTGTTTAGAGTCTTTGAATGGTCCAGTGTATGTCATTCCAGGAGGACTTGTTAATGATATGTCTATCACTCTATATATAAAATCATATACTATTAGTTGTGTAAATGTACATTTTGTTTTTCTATGAGGGTGGTAAGTTATATTATATATTATTTTGATTCAAATAGTCCGTTTTTATGTCAAATACATGCATCATCTCATTAGCAATCACACCACTTTTAAATTTTATAATGATCTAAATTCGCTTTTATGAAATTTGAAATTTGAAACGGGGTCGTTTGATAATATATCTGTTTATTATTTTGTTGGCAGATTTCTTTGGATAGATTTTAAATTGCAGATAGTAATTCTTATTTGTGTATATTAGAGCTCTCTAGTGATAACTTACGTTGATTTCGGATTCCTGGCGTTGGAAGCATACATCTTGGTATTAACACTGGCATGAGCAGGAATAGTAATATGACTACCTTGTGTAGGTGTAGGAGGAACAAATATCGGTTTCCAGTTGCAGTCTAGTGGCTTGGATTTGACATGAATTATAAACTGTAAAAAGCATGATTATCGTAACACTAATGTAATGAAATTACTTTGTATTTTACCTTGAATCTTCTTATTACATTCATATTTCAAAATGATTATATTCTATATCTGAATGTATATATTGCTGACGTTTTGTAAGACGTTGAAAATTTAGGAATATAAAAAAAACACATTGGTAGTTAGCCTGCAAGGCGTGCAACAACACGTCGAAGAACTAAACGCAAAACCATAGTAAACAAGTGGGGGAATAAAATTAAAAAACAGCACAAAAAACACAACAAAGAACGTCAAAAGAATAAGCAACAACTTGAAACCCTACCAAAACAATATGTAAATTCAACTACTTCGTTAAAAGGAAACAGTTCGTGTTCTATTATTAAAATCCATTGCGTTGGCTCACAGGTAAATAAAAAATCCAGTGATTAATTGCATTATGAATAACGTATTCTGAAATTATATTATGCATAGGAATAAATTGGACCAATATTTGATCTTAGCTACTTTTTTTTATCCGCTTACGTGTTTTGAAATTATGATTACAGAATAATGATTATTTTAACATAACTTCAATTAAAAGTACGTACATGTACATAGGTGAACTTTTCCTAAGTATATTCTGGGACAATATCTATAGTTGTTCTTACAATAGTGAGCAATGGGACAAGTATGTTTACCTGAAGAGGCACTGCTGTTATTGCAGTACTTGTATTATAAGAGGTATTTCCTATGAGCATCGGTGCCTTCGGAAAGTCCTCTATAGTCAAAGCAGCAGCATACCAACCACCGTCTTTGAAGTTAGTATTGTCAGCATTAAATGCTAATGTACAAGTGTCCTACAAAAGTTTATAAAACTTGTAAAAATAAAATTTCTATGGTGAAGAGTCAAGTCTAGTGTGTTTCAAGACAAATTTCGATTTAGAAAAAATAATATAAAAGCTAATATTAAATTGTAATCTTCAGTAGTACAATGTAATTGTAACATGAATGAATTTGCTAGTTCTTGAATTTTCTAAACTATAGAAATCACAAGTTGTAAAATTCCTAAAATTTAGAATTGATACTATAGGTGTCAATTTCAGTTTAAAATGGGTTTCATATTTTATTACTTCATTCTAACATACAAAACTAGTCATATTTCAATTTTAAAAAATATTTAATTCTTTACAAGCTTTTTTTTTTCTTTTCTTCTTCTTAAAATAAGTGTAGTAAAACATTCGATTATTGAAAATAACTTAACATAAAATGTTGAATTGATAATTTTTTCAAAGTTGAACAAATTGAAATTATTCAACACACTTTATCATGTAACTAACTAACATTCAAACTACCTGGATTTAACGTACTGTAAGACCACTAAATCTGTTTCGTGCTTAACAAGATATGAAACTAGACATATTACTATGTTTCATTTGAATTTGAAAGTCGCAAATCCCAAAGTTAGGATAACTTTCTAAGAAATATGAAAGTTATAAAGACTTTTAACTTACTTTCTTTTGTGTTATTTTTAATTAACCTGTATCGTATCTGGTATGTTCGTTTATCCGTGGTCTTTCTTTGTTTGTATTTTGACGTTAATATATATTTGTTTTATTGTGTTTGGCTTTATATCTTTGTTTCTTTTCCATTAAACTATTTATAGGAATGTCACACAAACTAAATTGTTTTTTATAAAACTCAGAGCCAAAAATGGTTAAAAAAACTGCTGTTTAAAAAATGATCAAATTCGTCAACTGATACTTATCTCAGGAAACTGCCAACTAGTATTATGAAATTGTGGTTACTTTACCTCGTCAAGTGTGGCCACAGGAACAGCATTACAGATACTATGACATTCTTCATTGACAGCCCAGCGACATCTTACTTTATCTCCGTCAGGATCCACCATTGGTATCTGTATCTCATGTTTGCATTGAAACTGCAGCCTTAATATTAAGATATAGTTTTTCAAAATGGCGTCAATTTACTTTGATATCAGAATTTCTTTATGAATTTTAATAAAAGTTGACAAAATTCAAATTGTCAAATTAAACGACTGTAACTGTATTAGACCTCTGTAAAACACTTTTGTGTCCTTCAAATATAACCTAGGCTAGAAGGAAAACAATCTGCTAAGGAAATGTAACTAAGCGACAAACTTCCATGATGTGATGAATGCATCGTTGGAAATTAAAAAGAATGAAATAGAGATTTTTAGGTCACAGGTTACCAATGTTTGGGGTGCAGTGATTGCTGGCATGCGAGAATAAAGTACTAGCAAAGGAAGAGGTAGCTTTAATTCACAGGACGCCGCAGGACTTTTTTGGGAACCCAGGGGTCATTTTTGGTGAAAAATGTACGTTCAGCGCCACAAGTACAAAGTAATACAAAAATAGCAGTGTTACACTGCAGTTATTAACTCTCGATAACTTAACTTACTCATATAATGGTTTGCTAGCTGTAACTGGACTTGCATTAGGAAGACCAGTATCACTCCTCTTTCCTAAATTAACTATCGTTTGAAGATTCCAACCACCATCAGTATTACCCGTCTGGCTAAATGGTAGAGCAAGACTCATCCACATAGCTCCAGTATAACTGTTAATATTTCAAATACAACTATTAAAAAGGCAAATCCAGTTTATGGGTGACAAAAAAAATAAAAAATATAGATGAATACAATTAAAAAAATTATGAACTACACTATAAAAATAATAGTGAATATGTTTCGTGGACGGACATAAATCATTTGTTTGTGAAATAAAAAAATATTTAATACTTGGTAGCCCACATATGCTAGTGCGGAGAATGAATTAAATATCACTGCGCAGCCCTTAAGGTGTCGGTGTGAGGCAGGAATATAATACCGAGTGGTCCGAAAGGTGTTGATGAATATTTCAAACCGATTTGTTTGTTATATGTAACAATATTTTTTAACGTCAGTCAGTAATTAACTTGTTAATAGTCATCGGTGTAAAGATATTTGCATCGTTTATCTAGCATGTAATAATTAATGTAAGGTAAAACTGGTTTAAGATTTGTACTGTTTAAGTCAATCTAGAGTTAAAACCTTACTATATATACGTGCTAGATCTTTACACATACGGTATATACCCGTTTAGATTTACGATTTATAATCACCTTACTACGAACGGTCCTTTTTGCGTAAATGTATAATTGAAACTCTTCTCTCCTTGTTCCCAGTCTTCTTTTTTAACGGCAGCTGTACATGTATAGTACACTGGACCCACAGGTGGTTTACCTGTTGCACTACAACCACTAACACATTTCCACACTTTGTCTCCAATGAATTGTCCGCTAACATATTGCCCTATTTTGTTTTCTGTACATCCTGGCCCTGCCCATATCTCCATGCCATTTTGAACTTAAATTCAACCTGTAATTTCGCAGAAAGAAAAAAAATAGATATTGGACAGTGGAACAGTAACCAAAGGAAAAAATGTTAGGTCAATGATTGAAATTGGAAATGTACTGAAAAAGTAAAATCGCAAAAATACTGAACTTAGAGGAAAATCAATTCGGAAAGTCCATAATCACATGGCAAAATCAAATAACAAAACGCATCAAAAACGAATGGACGAGAACTGCCACATTCTTGACTTGGTACAGGCATTTTCAAATGTAGAAAATGGTGGATTAAACTTGGTTCTATAGCACTAACCCTCTCACTTTAATGACAGTCTCATCAAACTCCGTTTATTTATGTGGATGCGTTAAACATAATATTCAAAACATGGGTACATCAGTCATCATCGTATAACAATTTCAAAAGGGACAATTTAACAGAACACAAACACATTCATAACTTTGTCTTTTAATGTGCATACAAACAATTTTAAAATTTTAAATAGGCAATGTTAGCATACAGGGATCAAAAATCAAAAGTATGTAAGAAAAAATTTCAGAAATAGACCGAGATATAAACTAGTCCAAAAGTTATATATATAATTTATAAGAATCCAAAAATAGTTGATTCCACTACGCGATTGAATGATTTTGACGTTTGTGATTCAACGTATATAGTACTTCATAATGGACATATATCATACTGACATATAATAGAATAATATCATACTGACGGGATCTTTTAAAGTAAAGAGTCACGTTAAAAGAACAAAAGAAATACAAATGTCGCATATACAAAACAAACCACTAAAACATGAAAGCCAATACAAACACATTGACGAGTTGTATAAGTACCCGTAAAGAAACAACAATCCGACCATAGAAAAAACAACAACAGAAGGTCATCAACAGGTCTTCAATGTAGCGGAGAAATTCCCTTACGTTTACTTTTCCATTGAGGTGTAAATCATGTCTATAATAACAGCCACTGTATATACAGGAGGATTTTATACAGAAATTTCATGAACAGAAAAAATCACGATCTTGTGTGCAATGTCAAATGTCAAAATTGTGTAGCTTATTCCAATACATACATAGAAAAACATCTTTACAAACAACCAATGAAGCGTAAATAATACAATGTTAAATCGAAATATGAAAGATAGGACATTTTGTTAGAATACATTTTAAAACTCTGATGCAACGTGTTCATAGAGTATCACACTCGTTGAATGAAAGAACCCGTGCAACAACTCTTTGGGTGTTTCAAGGCAAAATGTCTGTCCTCATTGTTTAGTGACAGTGTAAAAATTATTCCCGACATTTATACCAGACGGTCTCTACCATAGGACCTACCTATTGTATTCATTATATGTTTGTTCTCTTCTTGAACTTGTATGAAATATTTGTCACTGAACGTTAAGCAACCACAAATCGATCATAAAATCAAATTAAAGTACTTGGGTGTAATAATTATTATAAATAGCCTCTTTTGAATGCATAATAAGCACATCCAGTGATAACTATTCATCAGAGAGCTGAGAAAAAAACCCACAGCAAGATGTAAGGAAAATAAGGAAAAATTGTGTTTTCACTCAATTTACATACTAACATACTATCTATGAAGTAGTCCTCTTTAACTGTTTAATGTTAATTCGTATTATACGTAATTTACGAACTATTTTAGTATGATAAAAGAAAAATATGTCGAAAGTTTACTTTTAAATTTGAAAAATTTCGCCTTTACGAAATCGAAATTTACAGATTTAAAAGTGGCAGCTTTACGTTGAGGTAATTTTTTTCGAGTCCAATACAAGTTTTTTTTAAATAAAGCAAAGCCCTCGAATTTGACAAAACTTTAATTCATATTGTTTTAGTGAACCACCGATACATATATCTATACATCAGATCGGAACAAAATGTTCTGATTTATTCCAAGTGACAAAATGTTATATATTATGACTAAAGCTTTTCATAATAATTATAAATCTGTCGAAATATAACTAGATAAGTCATTAGTGTTCAGGAATAGATATATATATATAATTTTCAAAAAGTTGACAACGGTTAGCTTACTGTGTTTCCTCCAAGAGATTTCCAACTAATTGTTCCTCCTCTGAAATGGGATGCATGGTAACTTCCAACCAAAAGTATTAATAACCAAAAAACTTTCATGATTAACAATTGTTACATTTGTTACTTATTTTGTACGAAGCGTCACCATTAATGAAATAGTCAACTTATTCTAGTTTAATTTTGGCAATATACCCCATTGTATCCTTTGTCATGTCACAATAGATATAATTTATTGAAAACGACTTGAAATATGTGTTATTAGTAATATGGATTTATCTCTTTAATTCTGTCTCTCTCTCGTTATTCAAATGATATCTAGAATACATAGATACATTGAAGTAGAACAAACATAATAAGATTGAAAGCTATCTATGCCGTCTTTGATGGTGTTACGGTGCACGTGTTTAAAGTTCTCAAACAAGTGCTTGATCTCTCGGTAAATATTCTTTTGCATTTAAGGTCCAGAAACTTTTACTTTTATTTGCAATGTAATGTTAATAAGCAACATATTTTTAAAAACCGTTAATAACTAGTAAGCAGACCAAAGTATATCCAGATTAAAAGTTTGAATATAAAAAGTATATTTTATGTATGTTTTGAACTGTCCATGCAAAGGTTATGAAAAATTGTTTGAACGAAGTTGAATGGTTTTAGGGATGTCTTAGCGGATTCAAACGCAAGATAAATTTCTTTACTTTTCAAATTAAAATTTTAATGCATTATGAAATAAACAATTACTCTTATTGTTTATCCTGAAGAACAACGTTTAGAGGACTCAAACGTGTCTTGAAATATAACTAACTACATTTTCTTTTGAAAATTTATTTTGACCGCCATGACACAGATCGGAAGCATATTCTTTTCACTTTATATTATTTTCAGTTTGTCTTTAAATCTTCAAATATATATCCACACTGATGTATATCCTTCTATTCCGTGGACTTAATAAAAATACAATTGTTTGTCTCCAAGATGTTAAAATCCAACTGCTGCAAAGTCGTTTCCACCTTTTATTTTCAATATTAATAATTTCTTTTATTTTAAAATTCATGAACGTTTCAACTATATTTTGTATTTTATACAAGAAAAATTGATTAATCCGTAATAATGTAGTAAGCTTTGAATAGACAAATTCGCGAAGAACATAACGCGCCATTAGAAACACTAAAAAGTCAGTTCCTTAAAAGCAACTAATCTCTGAAATATCGGTATTATCGGAGAAAAAATAAGTTTATGCAATCTTTCTGGAGTCATTTCGAAATATATTCTTGATTTTGTATATTTCAACACCATATTATCATCTATTTTTGTTTGTTTGCACCTATTTTTCTCTATTTTATTCTTTGAGTAGATTTCTCTCTTCTTCATTAGTTTTAGCAATTGGTCCATTATTCTGTATTTTTTGCTCAATATTCTCTTTTATGTAAACACCACACAGAATCATCAGCCTGTTTCCCTTTATATCTTAGTGCATGTTACTGGATGTGGTTTCTTTACACATAAACGAGACGTAGAATACATGTAGTTTGTAAGTAATCCTCGCAAATCATCACAAATTCCTATCCAAGTTCGGCATTCAGAAAACTGACAATAAAAGCATTTCAAAAATTACTTGAAAATATGAGGGGTAAAGTCATTTTTGATTCCACTGATTTGGATTAGCTACAAATTTCTACACGTTTTCAATTTAAAAATAAATGAACATTTTATATAATTTGTGTATCTAAAGCACCTTTCTTACATCGCCTGCATTTGGAACCCTCAAAACCAAACACTTAGAAAGTTATAAATGGATAAATAAATAATTTTGAATTAAACGACTAAAAGGAAAACATATAGCCAAAAACTAAAAAGAGTCAACATTATCTGAGGGAGTTGAAACCTTAGGGTGTGTATAATTTTGACATTTGTCAACGGAAATTGTAAGAACTTATATCAAAATCATGTTAATGGCGAACCATTGACTACTTCACTAAATTTGTAATGAAAAAAAACGTTTAGATATTTGCTGATTTTTTTGTACCCTCGAACCTCCTTAACCTATACTAGGTAACCGATTAAAACTTAATATATTCGGTGTGACCAAAGCGCTTTTTCTCATTTTCAGCAGTGTAATCTATTTTAAATTCGGCAACGCTCAAAACTGCATATTTTGAAAATAAGGGATGTATAAATACATGAAGACCTATATTGGCAGATGAAGAAATGAAATATGTTTTGGGCAAGATCTGAGCAATATACTAGTACAAAGAATCGTATACATTTTGCATAATTTAACAGTAAAAGGGATTGTTTAAACGAATCTTTGATGTATGTAACGATTTGCAATTTAGTAGTGTAATAACAGTAAGCTTTTAATAGATCAGTTAAGACCATGCTTGGCAATATGTGTGATAAAACCAAGATCAACAGCAATACCTATCGAAATCTAATGAAACCAATGAAAAGACTCGCTTTCAACACTCGGCTCAATAAGTTCACATTTTATATTTGACATTTTTATGAGGAAATCTATACTTTGATTAAATTACTTTAAAGAACAAACCATATTAATTTTACTAAAAGTACTTTATCTTCGTATCTTGTCTTGCTCTTGGTTGAAAGAAATATAGACAAAGGTGATATAAGATATTGCGATACACTCATTTAATAACGAAATGTTAATTTATTGTCTGGACACCTTATCAATATTTTATATAATGAGATTTGACAAAAGTTTCCGGACAAGCTCTTTTTATCTCAACATTCAGATTATTATTTTTCAGATTGATAAACTTCAAAAGATTAAAAGAGTAATCCGCTTATATATTTTGAGTTTCAAATTGTGTGATCCAAAACAACGTGTATTTTTTACCGAAATATTTTATCAAACGGTATGTAATATTTCAAGCAGCTTAACATTTAAACAATTTAGATACGTTTAATCTCAATTTGCGTGTTGTGTATTGAAAATTATAAGCTGTATATATAAAAAAGAAGATTTGGTATGATTGCCAATGAGACAACTATCCACAAAAGACCAAAATGACATAAACATTAACAACTATAGGTCACCGTACGGCCTTTTACAATGAGCAAAGCCCATACCGCATAGTCAGCTATAAAAGGCCCCGATAAGACAATGTAAAACAATTCAAACGAGAAAACTAATGTATGTTTGTTTTTATAAAAAAAATCCACCTGATCCAACGTTGATATATGCATGTAAGTTATAGACAAGTTTCTTCAAACCATCTTCAGGAACAAATGCAGAATGACTCTCATATTATAGGCACTTTTGAATGAAAATAATGGGTACTACCAAATATGAAAACTTTAACTGGGACTGTCATTTCAGCATACACTTATTTCTTTTTTTGGGGTCAACGTTCCAAAAAGGGTGCTGTATATTCGTACAATCAAAATGGAATTCATTCGGAATAACTTCAAGGAACTTGTGTGTTTACCGAAGTAATACAAAATATCATTTAAGAATTGAATGCTTCTTTCTGTAACTTTATTGGGGTGAAAAAGCGTTGACCGAAGTACATTTTTTTTTAAATGTACGCACGGTCAACGCTTTTACAACCCTATGAAGTTACAAAAAGAAGCATTCAATACTTATAATTACATTTTTTAACTATGATCATGAAAACACGAATTTTATATTTCTTTTTATTTAATTCACCTGTGCACTTTTTTTGTGAAACCACGTGTTATCATGAATGATAAGTTTTATTGAGTGATGCAATTGCTTAAGGAATAACACGTGATGTGCAGTTAGCCAATAAGAATAAAGTATTATAATGAAACATACATTTAATGTAATTATGAACACATATCTGCTACTTTTTCTATTGATATCATGAATATTATTGATAAAATTGAGAATTGAAATGGGGAATGTGTCAAAGAGACAACAACCCGTAGAAAAAAAAAACTACAGCAGAAGGTAACCAACAGGTCTTCAATGTAGCGGGAAATTCCCGCACCCGGAGGCGTCCTTCAGCTGTCCCCTAAACAAATATATAATGGTTCAGTGATAATGAACGCCATCATTATTTCCAAATTGTACACAAGAAACTAAAATTAAAATAATACAAGATTAACAAAGGCCTGATGCTCCTGACTTGGGACAAGCGCAAAAATGTGGCGGGGTTAAACATGTTTGTGAGATCTATTGATACATATCTGCTACGTCATCTATTGGTATCATGAACATTATTGATACATATCTGCTACTTCTTCTATTGATATCATGAATATTATTGATACATATCTGGTACTTCTATTGATATCATGAATTTTATTGATACATATCTGCTACTTCTTCTATTGATATCATGAATATTATTGATACATATCTGCTACTTCTTCTATTGATATCATGAATATTATTGATACATATCTGCTACTTCTTCTATTGATATCATGAATATTATTGATACATATCTGCTACTTCTTCTATTGATATCATGAATATTATTGATACATATCTGCTGCTTCTTCTATTGATATCATGAATATTATTGATAACAGACAACGAAGTTATAGGTCTCATGGGAAACGTATGGATCGAAATCAACGAGTTAACATCGTTTAAATTATATACTTGGTAATCTCCAATCTATATTTAAAAACAATGGTAGGCATCAATTATTATGTAAACTGGGTCAAATACCCATTAGTAAATTACACGATATTTTCAAAGAGTGCGACACCATCTCTTTCTTCAGACAACTGTTGGAATATTTTGTTTTGACACCATAGGCTGTTCCCGCGTAACGACAAACCTGAAGATCATAAACGTCATTTTCTGAAAATTAAATTTATAAGTAGAGGTATTGATTTTATCAACTTATCTTATATATTAAATGACTCAACTGTTCAAAACTTTATACCTCACTATAATTTTGATAAATTAGAACCAACAATAATTTCATACACGTACAAAAAAAAACCCAGCAGAAGTTATTTTTTAATTATACGTCGGTTACATCGGACGTTAATATAGATAATAATACTCCCTTAACTTGAAACTGTGAATCGTCGAAGTTTAGATATGTTCCTTACGGCCATGTTATTACAGGGGACCGCAATATCGTCCAGGACAGAGAGGTTAAAAACTTTTGAAAAAAGACCAAAATATCGTCCTCCATCTAAAATAGGTTAGAAAGAGATGCTCTTTCCTCGTTTTGTAAAAAGTGGTTTAATTACTTAAAACCTTTACTAAATTTTTCAAGAGATATTAAGATTTGGTTTTGAAGTTTGGTTGTACCTGTATGAAACTTATTTTAAACGGGATAGTACATCCTCATTTTACAGAAATGTTGTTAACCGTGCCCGAAATTTAGAAATGATCCATGTAAACTTGTACCGCCTTTAAATAAACTTATTCTAAAAGGCTACCTATTCAACACTGAAATAAGATCATTGAATATTGTATTTTTTTTGTATAAATATTGATTTTGTTATCAGCAAATTAAAAGCTAACTAAATATTGCTAGTATGTTATATACATATACATATTCATGGATCTACAATCTGTCGAAACCTGTAACGTGGCATTGCACAAAGTCATGTTTTCTCTGGCTGTTTCTGACGTCATTACACTAAATTCCTTTGATGTTGGGTGTGTACGGATTGATAGTTTAGTCTTTGATGAATGATTTTTTTATTAGTTGTTAGTGGCTTTGAACTAGCTGTCAGATCTGTTCATTATGTCTTTTTGTGTGGGGATGTATCAGTACCCGGCCACGTCCACTTGTATTTTTTTGTCCATCTGATGAGTTAAGCCTTTTTCAACTGATTTTTATAGTTCATTCTTATGTTGTACTGTTATACCACTGTCCAAGGTTAGGGGGATCCCGCTAATAGGAGTTTGTAATTCAGTGGTTGTCGTTTGTTTTTGTGTTACATATTTTTTTTGTTCATTGTTTTATTTAAAAAATGCCGTTTGTTTTCTCGTTTGAATGGTTTTACATTGACATATTGGGATCTTTTATAGCTGATTATGCGGAATGGACTTCCTCATTGTTGAAGGCTGTATAGTTGTTTTAAAATGTCCATGTCATTTGGTCTCTCCTGGACAGTTGTCTCATAGGCAATTATACCACATCTTCTTTTTTATACATCTTCAAATGGCAGACATGTTATACTTGTAGCCATTATGATAAGTATTGAGGTCGTAATATACAGTTAGAAATCTATGTTTTAAATTTAAACTCAGTTGAGCGATTACTTTTCTGGAACTTTATATAAATCTATCAAGAGATGGAAAAAAATAATATGTCTTTTGTCTCATTTTTTATTGTAAAGATTTCGATAAAAAGATCATGTGTTGTAGAAATATAAAAAAATGGACCTATGACCAGGTTGGCTATGAAAGTACGTACAGTCAAACAAAAGTAATACATAAAACAGGCAGCAAATAATCTTGATGTTCAGATTTAATAATGCCACTATAAAGTCTAAATTATTTATCAGCAGTTAAAAAAATGCATTTCAATGCACAACAACTTTTTCTTAAGTCGGAACAAAAGAAATATAGAATCTGCACACATGTTGATAATAAATAAACTCATCATAGATAAGTTAATAAATGACCTTTTATAAGCTATTGAGTCTTATATGAAGAAAAAAAACGGTAGTCTTTGAGCGACATATGTTACACTGCATGTATTGTAAGTAAAAACTAAGGATTTATAACATTTGATCAAAAATCCTTATTCAGACCCAAGTACAATTCACCCTTAATTTCAAAAGAACCAATAACAAAAGAACTCGAAAAATTATTTAAAAAAATGGTAATTCAATAATCATGTATAAATAATTCGTACATTGATCAACCTAAGGTAGCTCCATCTTTTTTTAGTTCAAGTTTACCATTTAACTTTATTTTGTACTATATTGTACTTTTAAATGTGTGTGCGCTGTGAGATTATTTGCGATCTATGAGTTAAGCTGTTCCTCTGGTATCTTTTGTCCCTCTTTTAGAGAAAAAGGTGATTGCACAATTGTTTTGATAAAGGAGTAATCAATGTATTGTAACTTAGTAATATTAGTAGCAATATACCAACTTCAACTGCATATTGAATACTTATTTGGCATTCATGAGTTGATCCTTAGACTTTGTAAAACGTCACCAATGTACGAGTATAAGTTGATGAACCATGGGTATTATGTCAAAGAAACGCTCGTCCTTTTTTTCGAATACGTTTATGTACCGAGACCTTGTTGATAAAAATTCCATATCAACTTCACAATTAGTACACGATTGTTTTACAGTACCAATGCTTGGTACTCACGTTGTTTGTCGGTTTTCTTCGATCTATGAATTTAACTGTCCCTTTGGTATCTTTCGCCTTATTAACGTGTTATAGCATTCTTTATGAATACTACTTTTACTGTTTAATATGTTTTAGTAATATTTATTTTACGTAACTCTGTACTTACACATCCCGTCATTGTGTGATTGTGCTATGGTAAATTTTTGTATTCTGGACTTTCATTTTTGTTAATGTGCTTTGTTCATATGCCTTTTTGGATTTCTTTACTAAATATAACATGGCTCTGTACTTATTCATCCGGTCATAATATTTTTATATTCTTGTCTTCCATTTTTGCTAATGTGCTTTGTCCATAAGCATTTTAGTGTTTCTTTGTTGCATATTTGTTTGTTCTTTAGTGATTAAGATTATGATAGAATGTTGACTGCTGTACCCATTTTATTGACATTTATACCTATTATGTCTGGGGTTTTTTTTAACACATCGTTGTCAATATAATTCATGCCACTGTCATACAAGTGAGTGGTTATCACCAGCCCAGTAGTCAGCACTTCTCTGTTGACAGGAATTAACATTGATATTGTAATTATAAATAAACAAAACTTGTAATTTTTGAAATTCTTAGGCTTTTCTACCTCAGGGATAGATTATCTGCGATGTATGCAGTCATTTTTTTAGGAATTTTCTGTTCTCAATGTTCTCCAACTTCGTATTTATTTTGGCCTCTTTATTTTTTTGTTTCGAGGTTCATTGAGTCTTTTGTAGGCGAAACACATGTCTGGTGCAAATAAAAAAATCAATCCTGACTCTTAGTTGAGTTATTTAGCTGGCTATAAAACGAAGGCAACAGTAGGATAGTGCAGTTTTGAAGTCATAAATCGATTTAGAAAAAACAAATCCAGGTTACAAGCCAAAAGCGAGGGAAACAAATCAACAATAAGAGATCACTGTTTTTGGCTCTGCAAGTCATTTTTGGTTATATGCCAACACACATTTTTGTTCTAAAGCGTAGATGACGATAAGCATCGAACAGGTAAATATTTATCACTTTTAAGTTATGTATGTATGATAGTATCACTGTGTCTAAGGTAGCAGGTACCAGTTTTGGTGTACCAGAACATGTGTCCCACGCAGAAATTTTGTTATAGTAAAGCATTGAGGTATATAATTGCATCATGTGGACTAAAAGAATAATTGAATGTAAATTCTAGGCTAGTATACTACACAAGTAAGTAGTTGCATACACAGGTTGGGGATTTCCTTCACACATGGGTCCAATCAGATGTCAAAATTGTGGTCTCCTCACTTGACGGCATCCAATCAAAGTAGTGAAAATATTCATTTTTTTGTAAACAAAAATATCTTGAGATTTTGATGGTAAGGATAGGTTCGGACAAGGCTCTAATTCACTAAATATCCTTTATCTCTTAAATTTTGCCTAAAATTCTTGTCGGCTTTTAGCAGGATTCTGCAGGTGAGCAATAGATTGGTATCAGAGCATCACATTTTTTGCCTTATTTACAATGCATTTATAAATGTTTAAATCTCCATGCTGGACAGACACCCACATTTAAAGGTTTTCTATATATTTACATAAGCACGCACACATCTTGGTTCCTTGAAACCATACATTTTATTTGTATATAAGCTTGAATGAATTTTCAAGAAAATAAAATCATAAATCCATGAAATTCTAAAGATTTATTGTAAAATAACTGGTTTCTGCCACCTTAAGCCTTAACATGATTTTATAATATCACAAAATGTGCCTTTTTAAAAGTTCTACATGTGGGTGGTATTATATTTGTTTTATTCATAGTCAATGTATAGGTCTGTTTGCAAGCAAATAGTTTTTACATGGATTTTAAGAATTATCAAATATCAAGACAGATAACTCTGTATTCCAATACAAACAATGACATTCAATTGATTTGTTTTGAAATGATTATGTTCACCACACTATGGTTTTATATCATAAATTATATAGAAATAGCAATTACAAAGAGAGAAAACAGTAAAACAAGCCTCAGCATAGTACTAGAAAAAGCTGATTCTACTGTATATTGCCTGTTATAATGATTTATTTCATATGATATGTACATTTTCTTATTTATTGACTTTTTAACCATGAATATATGAATTCTTCTTTTTTTATAGCTCTACTACAAAGTTGATACAGTAGGACAGATTACAGAAATAAGAAAACTGGCTTTTCTCATCAGCAGTAGTGTGGCAATTCTAAAATTTCAACATGCGGCCTACACAGCTAGCTCATGTGGAGAAGAGATATGAGACTGGTTGCGAATAAATGTACACTTAGTTAAGTGCATCATGGATCTACAAAGTGAAATATATGTACCAAAAATATTAGTTTATTCATAACTAAGCCTTTTTCAGCACTGCAGTCAATAGAACAATGATAGTGACAAGAATTGAGACTATTTCATACCTCAAACTTTGGGAAAATACTTCTTGAGATCAGTTGTAAGTGGTTTTATATCATGCATGAAACAATAAACTAAAGTAGTTTAAAACACTGTTGGATAATTTGTACACTGTACCAGAAAACTGACACAATAAAAGTTATTAAATATGAACACAATCATTTTTTTCTAATCTTTTGGCATTCAAAGCAGTATGACGGCAGAAGACACAAATATTGCTATAATAAATTTGGTCTTACAAAACCTATAAATGTTTTTTTTTGTGCTGTAACCATATGAAATGCATGTATTTTTAATGGTTAATAACTCAAGAACTCAATCAGACTAAAAAAATGTAAATAAATTGTTTTCAATGAGTGGTTAAAGGTAGCAGGTACCAGTTTTGGTGTACCAGAACATGTGTCCCACGCAGAAATTTTGTTATAGTAAAGCATTGAGGTATATAATTGCATCATGTGGACTAAAAAAATAATTGAATGTAAATTCTAGGCTAGTATACTACACAAGTAAGTAGTTGCATACACAGGTTGGGGATTTCCTTCACACATGGGTCCAATCAGATGTCAAAATTGTGGTCTCCTCACTTGACGGCATCCAATCAAAGTAGTGAAAATATTCATTTTTTTGTAAACAAAATATCTTGAGATTTTGATGGTAAGGATAGGTTCGGACAAGGCTCTAATTCACTAAATATCCTTTATCTCTTAAATTTTGCCTAAAATTCTTGTCGGCTTTTAGCAGGATTCTGCAGGTGAGCAATAGATTGGTATCAGAGCATCACATTTTTTGCCTTATTTACAATGCATTTATAAATTTTTAAATCTCCATGCTGGACAGACACCCACATTTAAAGGTTTTCTATATATTTACATAAGCACGCACACATCTTGGTTCCTTGAAACCATACATTTTATTTGTATATAAGCTTGAATGAATTTTCAAGAAAATAAAATCATAAATCCATGAAATTCTAAAGATTTATTGTAAAATAACTGGTTTCTGCCACCTAAACCACACCGGCAAAATTTGATCGGACTCGATGGTATCTAACATCCGGCACAATGACGGAACATTAATAGACAGAAGAAAGCTAGGTTTCTCCTTATTTTCTTATTTTTTTATGATACCGAAGAATATATATACATATACAACTATTTACTATTGTGATATGCAATATTTTCTACATCCGTTCTATATTAACGAAGAAATAAGTAAAAATGCATGTCAAAATGACGAATTGAGTAAACCTTGCCTCGAAATCGTTTAATTTCTCGTTAAATTGTTCACATTGTACGGGAAGAAAGGTACGGGAAGATAGATATTGACACGGAGATTGTAAAACTGGTCATTATGAACATCTTGATACTTGTATTTCTGAGTATGGAACGAAGGAATTGGGTCATGTCAAATTAAAATACACCGGTTTCGTCATTGTTGTTTTTACACAATCACCCGGTTTCGTCTATATATATCACCCGGTTTTTTATATATTTTTTAAATCTACAATTTATGAAAAGCAACATTAAATCGGATCTGAACATTGTCTTTCGAAAGAATTTCAATATATATTTATTATAAAGTAAACTTGGTGTGTTTACATATTCAGTTATTTACATAGTTACTTATAGTACTACACATTTTCATAATGAAAGACGTATCCGTTATTTTAATGATCTTCAAACTAATTTTAAATGGAATATGAATACTCAATAGCAAAAACTGATATCTAATTATTTTTTTTAACATTAACATTATGATATTTTTTGTATATAGGTTTTGAAATGCATCGCAATATGTGACCCCCCCCCCTTTTTTTTTTTAAACAAAAACACCCCTAAATAACGCTTAATAAAAAAAATTTAAACATCACCAAAAAGTATGCAGAAGTTACGATTTATATTAATAAGAAGTGTGTAAAGTTTGATGCAAAGAAAATAAATCGTTTTGAGATATGGCGAGACATGTTAAAACAAACACACTCCTGTTTTACTTACAAAGTTCTGTAACTGAAAAAGATTGAATTTGATTTTCACTTGAAGGTTTACAGATCGTTTGACACTAAAAGGATTACAGATCGTTTGACCATTTCAAAAAATAACTTTGTTAAGTTTCATGAAAACTAGATAAGCTGTTCTCAAGTTACGGTGAGACATGTTTACTCTGGACAAAAGGATAGACTGATAGATGGAGGAACGGACGGATGGAAGGAATGACAGACGGACGGACGGACTGACGGATGTATACAATAATACGTCCTGTCAAAATTGTGACGGGCGTGTTAAAACGCAATGAAATGAAGAAAAAAAACCCACTTAATTGAAGGTCAATAAGTTTTATTAGGATATCGGCCAAGTCCTTTAACTTATGTGATAATTTTATAGTAAATGGACAAATGGTAGGGCTTAACATTTCGAAGGTAATCATCTGACCCTTTCGAATTGTCTATGTTTACGGCTGTTTTTAAATAATTGACATCATGCACTTACTTGCATGCCCCCTTCGTTTATTTCTTAGCCATGAAGGCCGTCTTGGTTGACAAGCAGGGTCACAGTACACTTTTTAAAACTAGGTACCCTAATTATAATTAAAAAAGACATAGGATTTTAAATAAGGTTTGTTAAATGCAGCCTAGTAATTTTAGATGTGAATAATATTGCAAAAAAATGTATTGAAAGATAGTGAACGACGGTCGACCGTTGCCAAGGGATAAGAACAAAAACTTTTCCTGTTGGGTCAAGTGAGCTAAAAACAATCAAAAATTCCAAACAAAATTACGCCGTTGTTGAATTTAAAAAAAAAATGTGTTACAACTGAAAATTTCAAAATTCACGAACCAGATCGGACATAGCAAACAACTTCACTGGTGTTTTTTTTTTCAATAAAAAATAATTATTTTTATAATTAAGTGTACGCACTGACATGTCACAAATGCTAAAATAGTTGCAATTCAATTTATGACGAAGGTCTGTGGCCGAAGGAAAATTTTTATAGAAATAAGGTCAAGGGCAAGGGCAATTGACATATGGCAAAAAGGGGAAAAAATCGTTAGATCTGTATTCCATACTTGCATATGTTACAGTCAAACCTTCTTGACTTTTGACATAAATTATGCAGCTTTATACAAATAGTTCAAAACGCTATGACTTCTAATCACTTAGTGTCGCTTATTTAAAAATATCAATGAGACTGTTTATAATAAACATAATCAAACTCACATAATCCGCGATTCGCGAGTGTCCCTGTTTTCTTATTTCTTACAATATTTTCATTCGGTATACACTTTATAAGATTAGTAGCGAAGTAGCGAATTTAGAAGACGTATAGATTGAACACCCCCCCGACCCCACCTATGATGAATGGAAGTTGTAATCCTTTTCTTCCTCTAAACATTCATTTTCGATGTCGATTATGCATGCGTATATACATTTGTCATATCATCAACCTTTAATCTTAAGAAGATTTATTTTTAACGATCATAGAAAAGGTTACATACATAGAATTATTAGATTACTTATAAAGGTGTCCATTATATTGTACGAGAAAATCACATGTTCGATTTTTTAAGACCGTAAAGTTTAACTATAATTTCTAACATATTTTCTATAATTCATATAGAAAACGCATATTTGAGAGCTTTTACCTCAATTTGCGTTATAACCTTCATTTCTATCTATTCTGCTGTTAAATTTGTTTGAATGCAAAGTAAAATTAAGATTATTTGTGTTCTATAAGAGTAGTAATTCTAGTGTTTGCTTATTATTTATTTGAATCTGAGACTAATCATATAAATATTAAGCCGTTGTCCTGTGAATGAACTTGTTTTCCAAAGACCCGGTCACAAAACTCATTTTTTAACACTGAAGTTAAATTATTAATTATAATGCAATGCGATAATGATTTTTCTTATTTGACCAAACCGGGTTATGCATTGTGAAATCTATGACCAAACCGGGTTGTATACATTGACGAAACCGGCCAGTTCCAATTTGATATGACCTTTTTCTTACGTTCCATACTCAGAAATACAAGTATTGAGATGTTCATAAAAACAAGTTTTGCAATCTCCGTGTCAGTATCTTTCTTCCCGTACTTTTCTTTCCGTACAATGTAAACAATTTAACGAGAAATTAAACAATTTCGAGGCAAGGTTCACTCAATTCGTCCTTTTGGCGTGCATTTTTACTTATATCACCGTTAATATAGAACGGATGTAGAAAATATTGCATATCACAATAGAAAATAGTTGTATATGTATAATATATTCTTCGGTATCATAAATAAAAATAAGAAAATAAGGAGAAACCTAGCTTTCTTCTGTCTATTTATGTTCCGTCATTGTGCTGGATGTTAGATATCATCGAGTCCGAACAAATTTTGCCGGTGTGGTTTAGACACAGTGAGTATATGGTCACAATTTATGAATACAAAACAGCATTTAGACAAATAACAAAAGTAAGCTACACTTGTTTTTTTTTCCCAAAATCTCAACTTAAAATTTCAGTTAATATTGGGGAAAATAACAGATTATACAAAATGCGTATTTTGTTTACGTTGTTCAGTCTCATATTTATTTCATCTTATCATATCTAATACTAGTATCATAGTTTCAACTCTCTTACAACAGGATCTGATAATACCGCATCTTCAAGTTTTTTTCCCCATTCTTTTGATCTTTCGTACATAAAGTGCTAACAGTAAAGATACTGTCGCCAAACAGCACACTATGAACAACAAAACATTCAACAAAGGCCAATCTTCATTTGATGAAAGTCAATCCGGGCGAGTTGATTCTTTATTGGAAGAAATGTCGGTGAAATCTGAAATTGATAGTTTGAATTGATGGTTAATCGATTAATATAAAACACAAGAAAAAGTTATCAAATGATTTTGAATTTACATAATTTCAAATGAAAATATCACTCATGCGAAATACTAGTAACCATTTTATTTCAGAGAACTAACATTGTTTTTATTTCAATTCCAGCAAGTAAAGTTCAATAATCTTTGATAATAGACATGGGTTTGTATGCGAATGTCATACAGTGAAACGTTAGCTATCTATAAAACCAGGTTTAATCCACCATTTGATACATAGGAAAACGCTTGTTTCAAGTTGAGGATATGACAGTTGTTATCCGTTTGTTTGAAGTGTTGAGCTTTGATTTTGTCATTTGATTTGAGACTTTCCCTTTTGAATTTTCCTCGAGGGTCGTTTTTTTTTCATATCATTTTCCTTTTTTATGAAACAATGAAAATATTGAAAAATCGAAGAAACATGGATATCCTCTGGAAGTTTTAAGATATTTCAGTTTTATCATTTGTATTGTTTTATATGTTTGCTTGCATAATGTTTCCTGGCCATTATTTCCTTCTAAAGATTGCATAAAAAAAGTGTTAAAAAACTAAACCAATTTAGAACATGATTTTTAAAAATACTTCTGAAGTCGAATTATCTTATTAACAGTGATGTCTGCGATGTTTTTGCTCAATGTGTTGTTTTCTTGTGATCTTTTAAAACTGAAATGTTCATGTTTGCAATATCGGTAGTAGTATTATTAATCACTTAAACACTTAAAATTGAGTTTAAACATTCAAATCATGTTCCATGTTCTAGGGTAAGCGATTTCACATGTACCGATCAAACTTAACTTGCCTGTATTTCAGTGGTTGTCGTTTGTTTTTGTGTTACATATTTGTTTATCGTTCATTGTTTGTACAGAATCAAGGCCGTTTGGTTCCTCGTTTGAATTGTTTAACAGTTTCATTTCGGGGCCCTCTATAGCTGGCTATGCAGTATGGGCTATGTTCATTTTCGAATACCGTACGGTGAACCATAGTTGTTAATGTCATTTTGGTCTCTTGTGGAGAGTTGTCTCATTGGCAATCATGCCACTTTTCTTTTTTTTTATATTTGTTATGTCATAAAGTTTTCCTGTTATAATATCAAACTTCTCAATGCCTTAAGCTGTGCTAGTTCAGCATGACCAACAAAACAAAAGTCTGAGTTAATTGATAGATAGGTCCTTTACGTCAATTTCAGCAATGTAAGCTATTTAGTATCGCTTCGGAAGGCGGAAAGCCTTCGAACTTCGATGGAAACGGACAATGTTTGTTTTAAAAATTTATAGTCAAACGCTGCTGATACGTACTGACTCAAACTTACAACAGCAGTTTGACAGGCTTGTGGTGCAGTTAGACATCATTAGCCATCGAAGCCATCTGGCGTCCAAAATTATACTTACCGGTGTAAACAGTTCAATCAGATTTTTGCCATAACTTGTCATTAACTAAATTCCATTATTGTGTTATTCGAAAAATATTCCGTCTACCAGTGAATAATTTAATTTTGGATGTAACGCGTCTTCTGATTGGCTGTTTATTTTGTTTGGTTATTTTGTTATCAGCCAAAAGACATAATTTATTCATGTGACCATTGACGTCATCAACGTTTTTCCATAGTTTTCTACGGTTTAAAATGGAATTTAGAATTGAATTATAAGAAATTTCTGAATTTTTTTTTGTCTATTCGAAGTAACATAAAAATGTGATGCACATTGTTAAATAACCCGCCACGCAAAAGTGCAATAAAACTTTGAATAATTAAAAAAAAAAAAAAAAGAAACTTAATTGTATCAGATTATAATGGCTAAACTAATTGAGGTAATAGTACACAATCTTAATTTAGTTATCATAAGTTGAACTTTTACTAACAATATTAGCTTTTCTACTCAATGTTTAGTACAATGAAAACACTATTTATATGAAAATTAAATAAGTTGTTAATTTTTATTCTTATACAGAATTCGTAGATATCATACATACCAAGTAAGCGATGATTATGGTGAAGGATAATAATTGTCTTATAGGAATCTCTTTTTTTTTAAATGTCAACACGATTTCTTGTGAAGCAGCGCATTATTTGTTATTGTGAATGAAGGAATAATTTCATAAACAACATACATATTCACAGATAAGATGGTATGACAATGATAACATATGATATAAAAGAAAACAAATTTGAAATACGAATAATTATAAATAAAAATATATAACTAGGAAACTAGAAGTATAAACTTTCGAAGATATATGCCAATACTTTTTTTTTTATTTCTCAACTAATTTGGTTTGGTAAGTTATTGAACGAATTAATGTTGATTAAACAATATGGTGGTTATTTTTCAGTATTTTTTTCAAAGTACATGACATAATACAATGAAATTCATGGCATGAGTTGACACAAATAATTTTAGTTTCATTTATTATACTTCCTTCTCAAATACGCTGTAACACGATGATTTCCGTGTCGTAAAAGAAACAAGGAAATCAGTTTTAAATAACCAAATCATTTGATGATAATAGGATTAGAGTTTCAAAAGATTGCTTTAACAAATCTTCAATCAAATTGAGAAAACCTGATATTAAACAATATGTAAATGCACTTACCAATCTCACATCTGGTTCCATTATAACCTGGATTACATGAACACTGAAAGGCATTGAACAGATCGATGCAAGTACCACCGTGCTGACATGGGTTGGATGAACACTCGTCTATTTCTGTGAATCAAAGCAACCAAGACATTTATTGTATGTGTACCTAAATTATATGTACACATTCGATTCTTGTAAACACAATAAAAAATCCCAATGACTCATATACTGCACCGATTTTTTTCGTTTAAAACTTATTTCAAATCCAAGCATTTTATCTATTTTTTTTTATAGTTAGCATTCACATATAAAATGAAGTGTTGCACCCCCAGCCCCCCCCCCCCCCCCCCCACCCCAATCTTTATTTGTACTACTATGCGGTAAAAATAACTGTTTTTGATAATCTTTAGCCTCTAGTTTGTTTTGCCTTTTGTATTTAAAGACCAGCGTTCAGGCGTTCGTTGACCTTGAAAAATGTAACTCCTCATAGATACCAGGATTAAAGTTTTGTACGCCAGTCGTGCGCTTTGTCTGCAAAAGAATTTGTGACGCTCAAATCAAAAACATTAAAATGGCCAATAAAGATCTAAAAGCTAAATGAATGTTCATGGATGTCCAAACACTTTGAAAGATTTTGCCAAATATAAAATTAAGAGAGGAAATGGGGAATGTGTCAAAGCGACAATAACCCGACCTATCCATTAAATAAAGCATATAGCTATTTCTGGGGAAGAAACACCTATGTAAAAATTGAGAGTGTTGAAAAACAAGCTGATTTATATACATGAGCATATCAAGTGTAATTCAATTAAAAACATAAGTGTTGATATTTTGGCTGGAAGTACCCTAGTTTAGTAAACCTCTTGTTGGTTTCATGAATTTATTGAACAGAAATGACTGATTTTGCAATATTTAGTTTTGTAATCCCCTTTTGTTTACTCTTACTTTTTCAGGATGACAAAATATTGTTCAAAAGTCACCTGCCTTTAATATCGAGACAACAAGAGTAGAAAGATATTTCATTTGATTAATTAAAATATTCTGAAGGTACCTGAGTCACATAATTTCCCTGTATATCCAGGACAAACACAGTCATACTTTTGTGTAGATCCTCTCCTGTTACATGTACCGTTGTGATGACAAGGCGTACTTCCGCACGGGTCGTGATCTGAATAAAAATTAGAATTAATAATGATATTGACAAATTACCTATTAGAAGGAATCAAATCTCCATGACAGGTGCTTACCTCTGTGAACTTTGAAATCAAGTAATCATCTGACCAATAACACCATTTGTTTATATTAATTCATTTGTTTTTGAGTAGTTTTCCTTGTACTTATTAAATAACTGCTTCTCATTTAACACATAATCAGCCAATTCCTTAAATAAAGCATAGTGGATAGATTTTTTGTGTTCCGCATCAACATTCCGCATTTAATTCCATTTTGTTCAATAGAATATTTAATCTACTGTTAAATCGTTAAGGTGTCTGTTATTCAGGCCTCAAGTAATGTTCGTGGATTAAGAGTAATAACGCCTGTATTCAAAAAGGCGTCTTCTTCCTTGTCTAACTGGTAGTCCAGTTATACTAAGATTTAGATTCAAACTAATTGCAACATATAAATTGTTTTAGTTCTATCCATAACATTAAGCCCTAAATATACATGAAACAAAGTCCTATAAAATCTAACTTATGCCCGCGTCACACTGTCCCGATTTTTATATACGATGGACATCCGAATGCGAAAATTGTAAGTTCGTACGAAGTCGGTCCCGATCTCGTTAAAATACTAAAAAGTGACCGAAGCAAGTAGGATGAATAACGAAGTCTATACGATAGTGCCGAAATTATATACGAAAGAAAAAGATGGACATACGAAGGTTGACCGAAGTCCGGTATTTAAGCTTCATATCTCAGCCGAAGTCTACACGATGGATTACGAAGGCTACACGATGGATTACGATGATGGTGCGATGGCCATACGGTGTCTAAAAGACGTCGTGTACAGTTTACGATGCATTTAAATTATATGCCGAATTAAGGCATCACGCGTTTTAAACAAGATAAATAAAGGTAAAATACATTTATGTACATAATACAAGTATACAAACGATCTAAAAATGCGTTCTACCTGTATACGAACAGAATTTCGACAACATATCGTTTCTGTACAAGTCTGCCATGCATGGCGGGAAATCGATCTTTTTGTCTAATTCTTATAAAACTTAGTTTATTATTCCCTCGCCTACTACGTGTAAGCTGCGTGTAGATGAATTTGTTATGAACACTCTAGAACCAAAATGCTTAAAACTTGGTATGGTGTTACTCGTTAAGAATATCTTTAGCGCTATACTGACTTTAAAGTTCAAAGATCAAGGTCACAGTTGCAGTTGTAATACAAGGCAATATCACCCTTGTTGACACTCTAAAATCAATATGCTTCAAAAGATTTTTACCACATTTGGTATATTGTTCCTCCTTGTAACGATCTGACATTTTTTACGTTCAAGGCCAAAGGTCAAGGTCATGCAGATGGACTTGTTTTTTCTCCTTGAAATAGCATAATACACAAGAAATTGGTTGCTCATTTTTTTACCTGCTGGTTCTAAAGACAATCTTAAAGGTATTTCCAGTTACTGAATGTTTATGTTGATTTCTAAATAAATAGTTTATGTATCAAATATGCATTTATATATATTCAATTTACCATTTTCTGCATGTGTCATATACAAATATAGTGTCCATATTTGTCCCCAATATGTTACATACGATGCCATGTTTGAACAGTAAAATGTGTGCACTGGTCTGAATAATCACCCATAATTATGCTCATGTTTACTGATCTATCTTAAAGTTTAGGTGATGGGTTCGTTGATCCCTTTTATTCAAAAAGAGCTCTTTCCAAGAGAATATTATAATAATATAGACAAAAGGAAGGATGTGGGGAAAGCAACAAATGCGGCAAAATATGACATATAGAATACAAAATGGTTATGGAGTAAACATTGGTGTGAAAACAACTCAGACGTTACATTAAAAAGCAGAATAATGAAGAAAAAGTTGGTTTTCCTATATACGTGTACCTGCAGTGTTGGTGTACGAGGCGCGTTTATGATTTTCCTTATGTTACTTGATATGAAAATTGACAAAAAATAATATTTTACTTGTAAAAGTAAATCCTGAGCCTGTAATAGCTGCTCTTCTTGTTCCATTTGAATTAATAGAAACAACGTTGTCGCCTTTCTTTTTTGTTCTCATAGAATCATATGATATGAGCTCCATGTTTTGTGAACGTCTTTCTTAATTGTCGTATTAGACTGACTAGCGCATGGCACTTAAAATGTATTTTAGCGCAAAAACTAACTTACATTTAGCTGGATTTATTGCCGTCGTAGTTTCATCTTGTCGCCTTCGTACTTTTATTCGATGGCAACACAACGGGATAACGAGGTCTTCACGAAGTCGTGTTGCCATCGTAAGACCTTCGGGTAGCTTCATGATTCATTCGTGAAGACATCGTAATGTTAAAACTGCCCGATGGAAACGATGGAAACACGAATGCAATACGATGTTCAAAGATGCATTCCCGGTGACATTACGATAGTGAGGATGGTGATACGAAATCAATACGAATCCTCAACATCGGACGCACCTTCGGGGATTTTATAACATGTTAAAAAATTTAGAACCCTTTCCGAAGTTGACCCCGACGGCTTGAAAAAGTGGCCGATGGTAAAAGAATGTTAAAGATGGCACTACGAATAGCCCGATCTGGATACGATCAGTCCCGATTTTGAAAATTTCCGTGATCGTGTTGTCATCGGCGTTAAAATCGGGACAGTGTGACGCGGGCATTTAGGAAAACTCAAAATCAGCATTTTCAATTTCCTATGGAACTAAACATTGGAAGGGAAGATAACTCCGCAAAAATGAGTCTTTTTTTTTGTCAGTTTTTGGTTGATTTTCTTGAAATTATGCAAAGTATGATACTTTGATGGGGTTATAAGTTTGTATTTGACTAAATAATATAATATTCTGCTCATGAAATGTACAAAACCGAAGTGTTATGGGTAGTTTCATATTTTTTGCTCATTTTTCATTCAAGAAATTGCGAATTTGAAGCTATGTGACCATTTTGAAAACTTAGTGTGAACATTTGGTATTGTTTTTGTCTGTATATTATACTTTTTATAACATTACCCTTATTTTTTTATTGCTGACATGCATTGTCTGCTGTACTATAGAAAACTTACCCCATGCACTATAAATAAAACAGTATGTGTCACTAAACTGCCTAAAATAAAAATAGAAGCATAGTGTTATAAATATTTTGATATGAGCGTCACTGATGAGTCCTATGAAGACGAAACGCGCGACTGCCGTACTTAATTCTATAATCCTGGTACCTTTGATAACTATTATATGCAGTTTACCAAATTATAAAGTGCTTTTATCATAGCTGTAAATAACTGATTTATTGTTGTCTTTAGTTTTTGCGTTTTCTATGTATTGATTTACAGATCGTTGTAAGTATAGCAAATCCCGTCTAACTTTGTTATGTGTGACTGTCTAAAGTTTTGTTTTATTTGTATTAAGAAGCTCCAACTCATGAAAAGAACATACACTTTTTTACATGACTAGTATTAATTATTATCAAAATTACTGGAAAAGTGCAAAAAATCAACTACGTAAAGGAAACCAAATACTATTCATCTGAATGGATTTCGGATATAATAGTATAAACGGCACTATTTCAAACTTTACCCGTCATGTATCGTGAAACAAGTATAACTATCGTTTCGTAGTTATAAATCAAACGAGAATACAATGCACGATCTCGAAAGTCTATATTAAAACACTTTTTTTTCGAAAGGCAAGTGATGCTATTATTACCAATTGTAACAGTTAGCTGCCATTTAGTCTGTTTATAATGTTTCGAAAATTTTGACATTTTTAAAGGAATATATATGATCACTACTTAGTTCCAAATCATGTTCCTTCTCATGTAGAACTACAATATGATAATTTCATAGTATTGTTACAAATTACCTTGTCTCTGCGGTAATATCATCATTTGAACAAAACACTTTCTTTTTCAGATGTCAGAAGATATCAACTCTTTTATAGTAACATGTGTTCAAAGATTAAATGTTCTGTTCTGTAGTATGCTACATACATACCCTTGAGTATCCTCGGCCGTTCCACAAAGAATATTATCCCCTTTCTGGCCAGCGGTTGGTGTCCATTTGAGATCCCAGTAAACTACACCAGGGTGTTTGATGTCATTGAACGGCCCAGTATATGTCATTCCAGCAGGACTTGTTAATGACATGCCTATCACTCTATGTGTAAAATAAAACAAATGGTTTTGTTTCAGTTTGTATAAAGCATATACATATAATATTGTGATAATATTTGTTGCATGTGTTTACAACTATAAGGAGTTTTACAAATGAGCATTAATATTTGATATACAACACGACCCATCTAGTGATTACTTACGTTGCTTTTGGATTCCTGACGTTTGAAGCATACATCTTGGTATTAACACTGGCATGGGCAGGAATAGTAATATGACTTCCCTGGGTAGGTGTAGGAGGCACAAATATCGGTTTCCAGTTACAATCTAGTGGCTTGGATTTGACATGAATTAAAAACTGTAAATAACATCATCGTGATATGACGTTATTGAAATCAATGTATGTTGATTAATTATAGATTACTAATAGTAGTTTATTTAGTCGGTATAATACATCCACATTTCAAAAATTGTTATATGTAATATATGAGAGTAGGTATCGCTGATAAGGAATGTTTTATAAGAGTTTGACCATTTAGGAACCCATTAAAAAAAACACAGTGTGAGTTAGCCTGCGAGGGTGGAAGGTTCTTAAGATGTCAACCTCAGGTCAATTGTCCTTCGTTCTTAAGTTTTTATCTTTATATGTGATGAGCATAACACATATCATAACTTGAAGATAAAATAATATAACATCAAAAAAGTAAACACGAGACCATGGTAAAAAAAAGTAAGGGGTTCGATTAAAAAAAATAGTCCACAAAACAAAGAAAGTTAAAGAATAACCCACAACTCAAACCCCTACCAAAACTACATGTAAACGCAATCGATCCATTTGGAAAAACAGTTCGTGTTCTTTTAGTAACATCCGTTGCATTGGTTCACTGATAAATAAAAAATCCAGTGACTAGTTGCATTAGGAATTTCTTATCTGAAGTTATATTATGTTGAGGAAATTTTGGTCCATAGTTGATTTACGATACTTTTGAATCTCCTTTACGTGTTTTGAAATTAAGATTACAGCATTGTAATTATCTCAACATCACTTCAATTCAATGCCAAGAATGTAAATAAGTGTTGAAGACCCTATCCAGACCTATTATGGTTTACTGTTATAAATTGTGACTTGGATAAGAGTTTTCTCATTGGCACTCATGCCACATCTTATCTATGTATATCTTTTTGTAAAAAATGATATGCTCGGACAATATCATTGGTTGTTCTTACAAAGACAATTACGGGAAACAAGGTTTTAGAAATTTACCTGAAGAGGAACCGCTGTTATTGCAGTACTGGTATTATAAGAGGTATTTCCTATGATCATTGGGAACTTCGGAAAGTCCTCTATAGTCAATGCAGCGGCATACCAACCACCGTCCTTTGAGTAAGTATTGTTAGCGTTAAATATTAATGTACATGTGTCCTGCAAAAGTTTATAAAACAATTAGAAATGAAATTACTTATGTGGAGGGTCTAATCTAGTGCGTTTCAAGAAAAAATTTTGATTTAAAAACTATAGGCTCGAAAGAGCCTGTGTCGCTCACCTTGGTCTATGTGCATTTTAAGCAAAGGACACAGATGGATTAATGACTAATTGTGTTTTGGTGTTGATGATGTGTTTGTAGATCTTACTTTACAGAACAATTTTCGTGCTTACTATAATAAACTTAGACCAGATGAAACAGTGGAAAATATTTTGTTAAATTTACAAAAATTTACAAAATTTATAAAAAATTACTATAAAATGCAATAACTCCTGAAGGGGTCAATTGACCACTTTGGTTATATTGACTTATTTGTAGCTCTTGCTTTGCTGTACAGTGTTGCTATTTATAGTTTTATCTATCTACAATAATATTCAAGATAATAACAAAAAGCTACAAAATTTTCTTAAAATTACCAATTAAAGGGCAACAACCTAACAACAAGTTGCCTACTCGAAGCTGCACAAATTAAAATTCTTCAAATCATTTTAATATGTTACTGACTTTTAAACTGCTAGGAATTCAACGTACTAAATGAACAATAAATCTTCTTCGCGCTTAACTTTAATTATATGAACCTAGACATTTAAAACGTTAAAATCACAAAATCTTTAAGTGAGGAAAAAACAAAAACACAAAAATACTGAACTCCGAGGAAAATTCAAAGAGGAAAATCCAAAATCAAAAGGCAAAATTAAAAGTCCAAACACATCAAACAAATGGATAACAATTGTCATATTCCTGTGACTTGGTACAGGCAATTTCTAATGTAGAAAATGGTGGATTGAACCTGGTTTTATAGCTAGCTAAACCTCTCACTTGTATGACAGTTGCATCAAATTCCATAACATTGTCAACGATGAAAATATAGCTATCTCAGAAATATTGAAGTTATAAAGACTTTTATCTTATTTAGTTAAATTTGTATCCTGTCTGGTTTCTTTTTATTTATCATTGGTCTTTGTTTGCATTATAACGTTGTTATAATTTATATATACAGTCCGCCAAAAGTTAAGCACCACCGAAATATAACTGGCAATATTTTTTTATCTATTGCAAAAAAAATATAAATGTTTGGTGTTATGAATTACCTTTAACATACACTAAGAAAGTTCATTACGATTAAAAAGATTGAACTCCAATAAACCAGTTAAGCATCCTTTCATCAAAGATTATCTGTGCGTTTACAAATACACTGTTTCTCCAGTTGCTTCTTATAATGTTATAAGCTGGGTATGCATATTCTGCAAGGTAACATAAACATAAAACATACAGAGATTTGGTGCCTAAACACATTGTAGTCTGACATTTTAATAATCCCCCACTTGCGTCAACATTGTCAAGACCCTTGTACTTGAATAACAACGCTATACCACACAGAGCAAGAATTTTAACCGAGTCCATAGAGCAACCAGTCATTTACACCAATTTTTTGCCTTCCTTAACTCCATACATAAACCCTATCAAACATGTCTGAGATCCCATTGTCGGAAATCTCAATCGCAGAGATTCACCTTTACAAAAGTTTATCGATTTAAAAGTGGCATTTATTGTTTAATGCAACAGATTTCCCAAACTAAAGTTTTGAAGGCTTGTTCCGAGAAAGATACGTCGTGTTATGAAACTGTACCGGAAATGAGGTTGTTACACATGCTATTGACTCAAATATTGACATTAAATTTGCCGAACATACCAACGATTATGTGTAGAACATTTTAATGATATTGGGTGATTAATTGTTGTAAAAAAATAAAATTACAGTGAAACTTAAATTCCATTTCTAAATTGTGTAATTTATACTATTTCTATGAACGAAAGACCTACATGCATAGAACCTTCATAAGTGACCAAAATTATATTTGTAGATTGGTTACGGTATACATTAGCAAAATTGCTATATGATTGTTTTCTATTTTTCGAGGAATAATTGGTTTTTTAAATTTGAAAAAAGATCGATGCAATGAAAGAAGGTGGTGCTTAACTTTTGGCGGACTGTATATTTGTTTTAGTGTGTTTGATTGCTTTATATCTTTGCCTTTTCACAGTGTAGGTACAATCGTTATATAGGATTTTATACAAATTATTGTACAAATTCAGTGCCAAAAATTAATTAAAAACCCAGCTGTATAAAAACTGGGCAAATTCCTCAACTGTAACTTATCTTAAGAAAATGGCAAATATTATGAAATTTATGAAGACCTGTTAAATTTTTTAATATTCACCTCGTCCAGTGTTGCCACAGGAACAGCATTACAGATACTATGACATTCTTCATTGACAGCCCAGCGACATCTTACTTTATCTCCGTCAGGATCAACCATTGGTATCTGTATCTCATGTTGGCATTGAAACTGCAGCCTAAATGTTCAAGATAAAGTTTTTCAAAATGAATGCAATAAACCTATATATCGGAATTTCTTTATGAATGTTCATGGAAGTTTAAAACTTTGATGTATATACCTAGATGCTTTCATGCCGCTCATGCATCTTGAATTGCCTTGAGAAATTTAATTATTTCAAAAAAGTTGGTCAAATATTTCTTTTGAAGTTGGTGTTATAAATGATTATTCCTTTTCTACAAAGTTTTCCTGTATCTGAAAAATTAGTGGCATGCATTAGAAGGGAATGTAATATTGTCAATGTAAAAACATCCAAAAGACTAAAAGAAGTGGATTATTTTGGACGTTAACTTGTAATTGCTGCAGGTAGAAAATGTGAATACATGTCATCCAAGACACGTTTTTTCAACTTGCTGTGAAAACACTGTCGTTAAAAGTAGTAGGTTCCAAATTATAGCAGTTTTACAAAATTATGAAATTGCAATATTTTATCCATTTATTGGAAAGTATAATGCTTCTGCTACATAAATATATGACATTTTTTGTGAAAATACAATGTACATATATCGGGTACAAGCATCATTAAGTCATGCTAAATTACTGAAATATTCACAATATTAGCATTTTAGTTAAATTTTAGACTGTGTCCGTCTTAAATAGAGGTGGCCGCATTCGTGTTCATTCATAATATTGAAATGTAAGTTGTATTTGACGATAATACATAACATATATAAAGGTTGAGGATTAACACGGATGCGGCCACTACGCAACGTTAAACGTTCGTTATAATAGAGAAAATTTAACAATGATATAGACCTGTGTTTAATACTAAATAAAAGCAACAGTGTATACGTAACACGTTGATCAAAAGTCAAACATCGATTGAGAGAAAAAAAATCGGATTACAAATTAAAACAGAAGGAGACGAGTCATCTATAAGGGGAAAACAAAGGAACACTGAAGCGCAACAAAAACAAACGCCAACACACTTAGAAACGAAGTTATTGATAACAGCTGCCATGTTTGTGACTTAGTACATGACGTTTTAAAGAACACAATGGTAGGTTGAACCTTGTTTTATACCTAGCAAAACCTCACGCTTTTATGGAAATGTTAAAACATATTACAAAAATAACAATACTCCGTGACAGAAAAACAGCATAAACACACTTCAGAACACTCACCACAGAGAAACTCACAAACAAATTATATGATAGTCAATCAATTAGACTATTTCTAATTGAGTTACCCTCTTTAAATAAAGAATTTATTATTATTATTATTATTATTATTATTATTATAATCAATAAATGCACACGACAAAGGAACAACGAACACATTCCAGCTAGCACAGGACGCCACTAAACGATTGGTTATAATTTTCAAAATGGCTGTCCTTCTATTGTAACAGAAGCAAAGAAAGAAAACATCTTCTATTGAAATGTTTCCCATCTAAATCATTTGGCTAACACAGAAATAAGTGCTATATATATAGGTTTAAAATGGAGTCTATTGTAACATTTTGCGAGTTTCTGTGTGGGGAAACCTCAAGGATATCGACGACATAGACATTTGCATTAATAGTGACGCAAAAGGTTTGAATAGCATTGCGGTTTTATGCCTCTGGTCCTCTGTCAAGTAACTGGAGATACGATAAACTACTGGTAATATTACGATGAATGCATTGCTGGAAAATAAAGGCAAAACATACCAAAGGGACATTCAAACTCATAAGTCGAAAATAAAGGCAAAACATACCAAAGGGACATTCAAACTCATAAGTCGAAAATAAAGGCAAAACATACCAAAGGGACATTCAAACTCATAAGTCGAAAATAAACGGTATAAACAACATGGCTAAAAAAGACAGAGACCAACTGACAAACAAAATTACACAAAACCGTATACAATATGAAAGACTAAACAACAAATAAACCCATCAAAAAACAGGAGTGTTCTCAGGTGCTCCGGAAGGGTAGGCAGATCCTGCTCCACATGTGGCATCCATCAAACCTGTTGGAGCTTAGACAACTTCATTTTGTGATCGAAAGAGGTTAATTACAATAACAGAATAAGATAGGATTTCAAGGGTCAAAGGAACTTTAACCAATGTTTTGGTATGCATCATTTGTACGCGTCTTAAAATATAGGGAAACCAGCTTTTATCAACAGGATAAATAAGTCGTTTGAGCGAACCAAAGAATAATTTTGGTGAAACACTCGTAAGTTTTAGTGCAATAAAGTAGTACACAATTAAGCAATCGAGCACAACAGTTTTTACAATCGATAACTAAACTCACTCATAGAATGGTTTACTAGCTGTAACTGGACTTGCATTAGGAAGACCAGTATCACTTCGCTTTCCTAAATTAACGATGGTTTGAATATTCCATCCTCCATCAGAGTTACCCGTCTGGCTAAATGGTAGAGCAAGACTCATCCACATAGCTCCTGTATATCTGTAAATATTTCAAATGCAAAGTAATTTAGCTATTTAAAAAAACAATTCCTTCTAAAGCAAAAACCAAAACTTTTCAAACACAAACATAAACTGCATAAGCATATATAATACCGACAAGAAAGAAAGGTGTCAATGTGAAGCAGAAATATAATACAGCAATCCTGAAAGGTGTTGGTGTGAAGCAGGAAAAACAAAAAAACGATCTGTTCAGAACATGCACCAATATTTTAAAAAGTAAGTCAGTAATTAATGTAATAAAAGTCGGTGTATAGATATGTAAAACGTTTGTTCAGCATGTAACAAATTAAGGTTATCCGTTTTAAGCTTGATACTGTTTAAATCAATTTTAAGATAAAACATTACTAGTACTATAAACATGCTTGATCTGTGTGGTGTATACCCGGTTTAGATTTATATCTACCTGACTTTGAAAGGTCCCTTTTGTGTAAATGTATGATTAAAACTATGCTCCCCTTGTTCCCAGTCTTCCTTTTTAACGGCAGCTGTACATGTATAGTACGCAGGACCCACAGATGGTTTAGCTGTTCCATTGCAACCACTGACACATTTCCAATCTTTGTCGCCAATAAAATTTCCGCTAACATATTGTCCTATTTTGGTTTCTGTACACCCAGGTCCGGATCCATATCTCCATGCCAGTTTAAATTTGAATGCAACCTGCAGTTTCGTTTTAAGGATAAAATAAAATATGAGTCAGTGGGACATTAACCAAAGGACACAAAAACTAAAGAGTTTATTTCTAAGAACCATGATTGAAAATTGGAAATGTGTAAATGCATTTTTACACAGAATACGATGTTGGCATGTTATTTATCATTATCTTATTTTTATTTTTATTTTTTAAGGGGGGCATATTCGTTGTTTCTTTTACTTTTACTAGAAACATCAGAATCAACAACTTATAATGTTTTTGTGACTTTAATTGAATTGTGTTATTTACTTATACACGAGGAACTTAATCTAATTCATGTATCAATAGAGAATCGTAGATTTCAAAATAATATTTTCATTAGTCCTAATATATGTTTTTCTATTGAATAAAAAGTAGCCTGAAACATAAATTTAAAAGCAGCTCTAAAAATGATAGAGAATAAACATGTGTAATGCACGATAATTTACTCCATGGCTCAGTCCTGCATTTTGAATGAAAAGTTTGTCTGACATATCATACAATACTTGAAGTTGAATTATCATTCAAATAAAAAATATGTATCATTTAAAAATACGTTCATCGCGGATGCACGTATGTAATTTAGATAAGAAACGGTGTGCACTTTTAAATCCATATAACTGTTTTTCATATTTGTTGCAGCTAAATACATCATTGATTTGTTTCGTAAAAAATTCAAACTTTTAAGTTTTTAAAATTCGAAATTAAGACTTTCAGAAACTACAATGAAAAACTCGAATTTTTACCAGAAAAGGTTTGAAATTTTAAAAATAACAAATATAAACTGTCAGCCCAAATCTTTGAAACTGTCTTTATTAAGAACTTGATTATTTGTACTTCTAAAAAGTATTTTAACAGTGTTGGCAGTTATTGACATGCAATAAAAAACATAAAAAAAAGTAAAAAACTAGAGGCTCTAAAGGAGCCTGTGTCGCTCACCTGATATTTTTATAAACAATTGATACATGAAATTATGCAACTGTTATACGTTTGCTTTAGTTTCAGAAGACATTTTTTTAAAAGATTACCAAAGATTTATGATTTTTTTTAAAAGTTTACTTTAAAGGGCAATAATTGCTTATAGGGTCAATTGATCATTTTGGTAATGTTGCCCTTTTTGTAGATCTGACTTTGCTGAACATTATTGTTGTTTACAGTTTATTTCTATCTATTATAATATTCAATATAATAACAACAAGAGGCTGTCACAACGACAGCAAACCGGATTTATTTACATTTATTTGTGTCCTGGCAATATCACAAGAACCATTATTGATGAATGGTGAAAGTGAAAATCGTCAATATCAAATTTGACCTCCATTTTGTCATCAGTGTCAACATATTAAAATTAGAAAAGCATGAATTGAATGGTTCATGAGTAAATGCAACAACTTGATTGGAAACGCCATTTTACGATCTTTCAAGAACCATAACTCCTAAACGGTAAAATTTAAAATCTTCATTATTGAACTTGACCTCCATTTTGTCATCAGTAACAACGTATTAAAATTTGGGAAGCTTTGGTCGAACAGTTCATGCGTTAATGCACGGACACGACTAGAAACTAAATTTTTCAATCTTTCAAGAACCATAACTCCTGAACGGTAAAAGTCAAAATCGTCATTATTGAACTTGACCTCCATTTTGTCATCAGTAACAACATAATAAAATTTGGGAAGCTTTGGTCGAACAGTTCATGCGTTAATACACGGACACGACTGGAAGCTCCTTTTTTCAATCTTTCAAGAACCATAACTCCTGAATGGTAAAAGTCAAAATCGCCATTATTGAACTTGACCTTCATTTGGTTGTCAGTAACAACATATTAAAATTTTTAAAGCTTTGGTTGAACGGTTCATGAGTGAATGCACGGACAACATTTGATTGCCGCCCGCCCGGCCGCCCGCCGTACATCCCCAAATCAATAACCGACATTTTGTCCCAAAAATCCGGTTAAAAACCTGCAAAAATGTCAGTAAAATTATTAATTCAGAGGCAATCTAATTAAAATATTGATCTCTGATTACGTTATACTCCATATTAGCATATAAGCTCACATGTAGTATAACGTAATCAGAGATCAATTTTTTTTAAATTAGAATGATTCAGAGGCAGCAACCCAACAACAGGTTTAGATTCATCTAAATATTTCAGGACAAAGATCTTAACCCGATTAACATTTTTACAAATTGTCCAATTTGCTCTAAATGCTTTAGTTTCAGGGATACTTGAACACACCCGCGAAATCGCGGGCATTCAGAGCGTATTTGAAAGGATGTAAAGTGTTGTAGGAAGAATTTTGTAAAAGATTTAATGACTTGAGAATTTCAGGAAAAGTATCAAAAGTCATAGGTACTTGGGGACAGGAAAATGTTTTTTTTAACCCTCCTCCTTTATTTCCAAAATTCCCATTTTTTTGTTTTCTATTAATTTCATTATGAACATACATTTAGTGTACATGTATAATGAACATTCCAGTCAGGAGCCAGTTATTCAGTGGTTCAGTGATAATTGTTTTTCGTTCATTTTTTGTACATAAATAAGGCTGTTAGTTTTCTTATTTGAATTGTTTTACATTTTCATTGCGGGGCCTTTTATATCAGACTATGCAGTATCGGCTTTTTCTTATTGTTGAAAGCCGTAATGTGACCTTTAAATGTTAATTTCGGTGTCATTTTGGTCTCTTGTGGATAGCTGTCTCATTGGCATTCATACCACATCTTCTTTTTTTTGTAAAACAGTTAGTGACTTGAGAATTTCAGAAAAGGTATCAAAAGTCATAGGTAATTTGGGACAGTATAATTGTTTTTCTAGCCCGTCTCCTCCTTTTTCCAGAAAAAAATTTCCTTTTTTTTGGTTTGTTCTCTATTAATTTAAATTACACATGAATACTTTTAGCGCTTAGCGGTATATTATCAACATTTATAAAAGGGGGGTCGGGGCAGAGGCGGATTTAGGGGGCCCGCCCCCCCTTTTCTGTAAAATAATTGGTTGCTTATATAGGGACGCACTGATGCATGACCGGAGCGGGCCCCTCTTAAGCAGTCAACGGGCCCCTGCGTATGAAAATTTCTGGATCCGCCAATTCGGAGGGGCCCTAATCCCAATATCCCGGGCTTTAAAACATGAAATCCCGAGGTTCTGAATTTATTATACAAATTAAATATCTCGACATCCCGAAATTCGAAAAAAGAAATCCCGGATCCCGAAATGGTCAATCCTGAAATTTCGGTCTTAAAAACACCCGTTCCAGACGTCCTGTATTTTCTTTTTACAGTCAATTCTCAGTTTAATTATTGATCTACAGCGGTCATTGATATATATTTCAGACCCTCTCTATTAAATAAACCCTGTGACTGCCGTGGATAGTGAACTTGAAAATGATATCAGACAGAAAATACACTTTTTTCGTAGTATATATGTATTTGTTTCAAAGTAAAAAGAAACACGCAAACCGGAGGGTCTAATCTGACTTAAATTCTCAGTTTAATAATTGATCCACAGCGGTCATTGGTATATTATTCAGACCCTCTCTATTTAATAAACCCTGTGACTGCCGTGGATAGTAAACTTGAAAATGGTATTAGACAGAAAATACACTTTATTCGTAGTATATATGTATTTGTTTCAAAGTAAAAAGAAAAACGCAAACCGGAGGATCTAATCTGACTTAGATTTCGTCCAATGACGGATATAAGACAGAAAATACACTGTATTCGTAATATGTTAATGTATGTTCAAAGTATACAGAAAAACGCAAACCGGAAGTCTAATCGGACTTAAAATTTCGCCCAATGACGGTAACATATCTGGACGTCTTGTGGAAAGAAGAGAAGCGACACCCAAAATGAGGTCTTCTCGTTTAATAGTATAGATAAGCCAGAAACTGTATTTTACCCCTATGTTATCTTTTTAGCAAGTCGACCATATTGGTTGGCACGCGGGATCATCGGACAGATTTTTTTAAACAACATATCCTAATGCTGATTGTTACTAAGTTTGGTTGCATTTGTCTCAGTAGTTTCAGAGGAGAAGATTTTTGTAAGATTACAAAAATTTGCGAAAATTTGTTAAAAACTAATATTAAAGGACAATAACTCCTTAAGAGATCAATTGATCATTTTGGTAATTCTGACTTATTTGTAGTTATTACTTTGTTGAACATTGTTGCTGTTTGAATTTTATCTCTATCTATAATAGTTTTTAAGATAACAACCAAATACTGCAAAATGTTCTTACAATTATAAATTCCGGGGCAGTAACCCAATAACGGGTTGTCTAACACGTCTGTAAATTTAAGGACAGATAGATCCTGATCTAATAAACAACTTTATCCTGTCAGATTTGGTCTAAACGCTTTTGTTTTATGAGATATAAGCCAAAATCTACATTTAACCCTTTTTTCTTTTTTTAGCCATGGCGGCCATCTTGGCAGGTGGGCCGGGTCATCGAACCCATCTTTTTAAACTAGACATCCCTTTGATGACTGTGTCCAAGTTTGTTTGCTTTTGGCCTAGTAGTTTCAGAGGAGAAGATCTTTGTAAACGTTAACATATGACGGCGGACGCCGACGATGTGCTTTTTTATATCATTCCTTTTATAATTTGATAACTTTATTATTATTCGTCGGTGACGAAGAATGATACAGCATCAGTGATCTGCACGTAAAAATCCCCTTTTTTCTTACACTTGAATGTAGACTCAATGTTTCACTTTAATCCAATGGTTTTCTTCATCCACATATTAGTTCGTATAAAACAGCTTTTCATTTAAAAAATATTATTTCTACAATAAGACGACGAAAAAATGTATCAACATAACACTCCCTGAATGGCAAATAAAACTATCGTCCGACGTGGCTGTGTATGTATCAAACTCCGTACAGTGATCGTAACCGTTCCGGAACTTTTTTCCTTTACTCCATGTCATTTACGGTATGAACATACCGTATGAAATTTTTAACGCGTATGTTTTCATAATCAACGCGATGGTTTTTACTTTCAACGCGTTGGATTTTTTTTATCAACGCATTGGTTTTATTTTCAACGCGTTGCTTTTTACTTCCAACGCGTTGGTTTATACTTTTAATGCGTTGGTTTTACTTACAATGCGTAAGTTATCAATTTCAACGCGTTGGTCTTCACTTTCAACGCGTTGATTCGTAATTCAAACGGTATAAAAAATCAAGGCGTTGGTTTTCAATTCCATACCGTAACTTTTTCATTACCTACCGTAAATTTTGTACTTATGTCAACCAATTAGAAACTTTGGTACAAAGTATTTTCTAAAAATATCTATTCGTCATTTCACTATTCAGAGAGCCTCCGGAGTTTTCTTCAGATTGGTTGTAAAGTATAAATATTGCTGAATTGTCCGCAGCCCGTCTGCAAATGTTTACAAGTTGCTTTCTTTAAAAAAAGCTTTTACGAGTTTTAGATGACGAACCTTTCACTCGCTTTGAAGATATTTTCCGAATGTCCCTTTTTATTTTGATGTTTTCTTATATTTTAAATTGCGAGTCATGTAAAAAGGCCTCAAGTTTTTTGTGATGCTTAGTACAGAGAATTGGCAATTTGAAGTTGTGTGATTTGTGCTATTACAAGTTTTAGATGAGAAACCTCATTTGTTAAAAAAAAATTCGTTTTAACCTTTGAAGATATTTTCCGAATGTCCCTTGTTATTTTGATATTTTCTTATATTTTAAACTCTAAGTCATGAAAAAAAAAGGCCTGCAAGTCTGATTGTAAATATATATATTCAATTTCAATTGCACTGTATCCTCTTCATCTTAATGATCGAAACTAATTCCGTAGGAAACCTATTTATAGGCTACACAAAACAGCTTACACTTTGTAATTACAAATTAACAAACAAAATTGAAAAAAAAACTAACATGGTCAAGCCTGAAATTGCCACTGAATACCCATCACCTAAATATTAGTTAAAGGCCACATTTATGAACTGTTGTAAGGTGTTCCTTTTTGTTTTATCTGAACACGAGTTTTTCATTAACTTTTAAAAGGTTTCTTACACATGGTAAACTTACACACATTCTTTTAAACCAGGTGTATTCATAAGAACATTCCCAAGTCAGAAGCATGTTGTTAAGTGGATGTTTTTTTTTTGTGCAGTTCATATTTGCGTTATTTCTGGATTAAAGTAAAATTATATTTTTATTTTCCTGTTTAAATTGTTTTATAACAGTGTTCTTTTGCCCTTAGTAGGATGCAGTTTGATGTGAGCCAAGCCTTTGTGTTGAAGGTTGTATTATAACCTATAATTGCTTACGTTGACCACACTGTGTCTTGATAGATAGGGAGAACTCAGACTACATGTATCAAGAAGTATCATGTGTTTTATTAACCCTAAACAGATATCAAACATGCGTACATTCCTCGATATTTTCTGATGTATCATCGTCCGTTTCAGTTGAGGTGATAATTCGGCTACAATAATTCATCATTCCAAAAATCGCTACCGGTCTGCCCTACGTGTATCCATGTAACAAGTAAGTATCTTTAACAACGGAGAATATATTTCCTCACCAAAGTAAAACCAACGCGTTGAAAATTAAAACCAACGCGTTGATAATAGAAACCAATGCGTTGATAATAAAAACCAGCGCGTTGAAAGTAAAACCAACGCGTTGAAATTTCCTAACGTACAATTTCATTATTGCAACCTCAATTTTTCTTTAAATTATTGCGAAATTTTACCTTTTATAAATTTGAGAAAATGTAACGAGGTCGAAATTTGAGATTTGAAAGTCAATGTTTTAAGTTGAAGTAATTTTTTTTTTTCAATTTAAACTCTAGAAATTCGCCAAAACGTCAATTCTTATATTATTTTACTGAATTCCCAATAAAACAATTCGGGAAAAAAAGTTGTGAACTTTTCCAAGTAACCAAATTATATGTATTATTAACAAAGTAGTCTTCTCCTTATAATAATAAGTTTATTGAAAGATGAATTATAGTTTATGATTAGTATACTAATCTTCTAACTAAATGTTTTATCAATAAAAAAAACAATAAGTATTTTGTGTTTAAGAATAAATACATATTCTCCAAGTTAACAACGGTTAGCTTACTGTTTTTCCTCCAAGAGATTTCCAGCTAATTGTCCCTCCTCTAAAATGGGATGCATGGATACTCCCAAACAAAATAACTAATAACCAAATAACTTTCATGATTAGTAAGTGTAACTTATGTTACTGTTTTGTATGAAGCATCTCCGTTAATGAAATAGTCAACTTATTCTATTTTAATTTTGGCAATGTACCCCATTTTATCCTTTGCCATGTCACAATAGATATAATTTATTAGAAAAGACTAGAAATATGTGTTATTAGTAATATGGATTTATCTCTTTAATTCTGTCTCTCTCTCGTTATTCAAATGATATCTAGAATACATAGATACATTGAAGTAGAATAAACATAATAAGATTGAAAGCTATCTATCCCGTCGTTGATGGTGTTACGGTGCACGTGTTTAAAGTTCCCAAAACAAGTGCTTGATCTCTTGGTAAATATTCTTTTGCATTTAAGGTCTAGAAACTTTTACTTTTATTTCCAATGTAATGTTAAAAAGCAATATATTTTTAAAAACCGTTAATAACTAGTAAGCAGACCAAAGTATATCCAGATTAAAAGTTTGTGTATAATAAGTATATTGTATATATGTTTTGAACTGTCCATGCAAAGGTTATGCAGAATTGTTTGTTTGGAATTGAATGGTTTTAGTGATGTCTTAATGTATTCAAACGAAGGCAATATATCATTACTTTTTTAAAATGTGATTTTAATTCATCGTGAAATAAAACAATTAATTTTCATTTTTTTCCCGAATGAGCACCGATTAACGTGTTTTGAAATGTAACTTACTAATGACTACTAATGGTAAATATAATTAGTGCCTTAAAACAGAATTGCTACATTTTCTTTTTAAAAAATTATTTGGGCGGCCATGACACAGAAAGGAAGCATATTTTTTTCAATTTCTATATAATTTTCATTTTCCTTTTTTTTTTATTAATATAATTTTATTTACAACTACTAGTAAAGATTCACACTTTAAGTATACCCGACGAATAAATAAGTTAGGCCGTTAGTTTTTTTGGTTTGAATTGTTTTACATTAGTCGTTTCAGGGTCCCTTATAGCTGACTATGCAGTATGGACTTTGCACATTGTTGAGGGTGGTACGGTGAACGGTTTATATTAAATGGTTATGGCATACACAATTAAGACAATAAACTGACAATAGTTAAATTGATTATAATTATATTAGAGTGACAGTGGTATTCACAGCAAAGAAGAAAGGGACTATATGAATGAATCATTTTATTCTCATAAACTAGTACATAGCTACAGAGATAATAACAGTTCATATATAATACATATCTTTGTTTCGCATGTGTGAAAATAATAACATTACAATAATATTACAGTTCCTCTAACCAGGAGGACAGACTTTCAATGATATATATCGTATAAATCTACACAGTTTTTCTAGTTCTAAAACATTTTCAGATGAGAATACATTTTTAAATTTAATAATGTTTGCATTTTTGTTACATTAACTTTATTTTGTACTACGTTGAACTTTTAAATGTGTGTGCGTTGTCAGTTTATTTTCGATTTATGACTTAAGGTGGCTCGGGACTATTCGACTATGCATAATTTCATGCATGAAATACATAAGTATTTGGCGGAAATTTGATATGATTTTTTTTAAATATTTTGATTGATTAGAAATGTTAAATCATTGTAGATATGCGACTAATAGAATATTTTCGTTGTTATCCGTATTTGTTAAAGGGTCACAATGACATTTCACCCATTTTCACCATTTCCCCGCCAAAATGTGGGTTTTAAGGCAAACTATTTTTTTTTCCTTATCGGTGACCTATGTTTTTTATTGGCCCATCCTTTGAAGCTATATTCAAGCTTTTCATATTACAGTTTTGGACCAATTGTCATAGAACGCTTTTTTGATATTCCGATAAAAATATGTCAACACCTCTATTTTCCCTATTATTTTATTGAAAATGGTCCCTTTTACATTGCTGTTTAAAAGTAAAATTTTGAGCTTAAATGGTCCGTAACCCCCTATTTTTTTCTCTTGACCAATTTGATTCGTTTACTTTAAAGAATAAAATAACCAAAAATACGGTACTTCTGATAGAAACTTCGAATAGGCCCGAGCCACCTTAAGCTATTCCTCTGGTATCTTTCGCCCCTCTTTTCTAGAAATAGATGATTACACAATTTTTTGATAAAGGAACAATCAATGTATTGCAACTTGGTCATGTTAGTAGCAATATACCATCTTCAACTGCATATTGAATACTTATTTGGTATTCATGAGCTAACAGCTGATCCTCAGACTTTGACACACGTCATCAAAGTATGAGTATAAGTTGATGAACCATGAGTATGTCAAGGAAACGCTCGTGTTTTTTCAAAAAAAATCATCGGAAGTTACCAAGACCTTGTTGTTGAACGTTCCGTATCAACTTCACAAATAATACACGATCGTTTTAAAGTATCGATGCTTGGTACTGACGTTGTTTGTCAGTTTATTTTTCGATCTATGAGTTTGACTGTCCCTTTGGAATCTTTCGCCCTTTTTTTGTCATCTTAATACTGTGTTATAGTATTCTTAATTTGTCTTTATGAATACTACTTGTACTGTTTAGTCTGTTTTTAGCAATATTAATTTTACGTGACTCTGTACTTATACATCCCGTCATTGTGTGATTGTAAGTGTGGTAAATTTTGTATTCTGGTCTTTCATTTTTATTAATGTGCTTTGTCCATATGCCTTGTGTTACTTTGCTACATATGACGTATTCTTGTCTTCCATTTTTGCTTATATGCTTTGTCCATAAGCATTTTAGTGTTTCTTTGTTGCATATTTGTTTGTTTTATAGTGCTTAAGATTATAATAGAATGTTGACTGCTGTACCCATTTTCTTAACATTTTTACCTATTGTGTATTAACACACCGTTGTCAATATAATTTAAGCCACTGTCATAAAAGTGAGAGGTTATCACCAGCCTAGAAGTCAGCACTTCTGTGTTGACAGGAATTATCATTGATATTGTAATTATAAATAAACAAAACTTAGAATTTTTGAAATTTCAGGCTATTTACCTCAGAAATAGATTACCTTAGCTGTATTTGGCCAATTTTTTTAGGAATTTTCTGTCCTCAATGCTCTCCAACTTCGTATTTTTTTTGGCCTCCTTATTTATTTATTTTCTATTTGAGGGCCGTTGAGTGTTTTGTAGACGAAACGCGCATCCGGCCGCAAATACAAAATTTCAATCCTGGTATCTATGATGAGTTATTTAGCTTGCTATTAAATAAAGGCAACAGTAGCATACTGCAGTTTTAAAGTCATAAATCGATTGAGCAAAACAAATCCGGGTTACAAACCAAAATCGAGGGAAACAAATCATCTATAAGAGAAAACCAACGACATAACAGAACAAGAAGTTCACCAAAACAAACAACAATACAGCATGCATAGAAACGAACTATTAGATAACTGCCAAAACATTAAGGGGTGTCTTTACTATTGTTATTATACGTTCATAACAATTTTGTACTATTTTGTATCATTATTAAATAAACTTATCATATATACCTGTATTGTCTTCAAAAGACTCATCAGTGACGCTCGAATAAAAAAAAATTAAAAGGCGAAATAAAGTACGAAGTTGAAGAATATTGAGGACCAAAAAAAACAAAAATGTTATTTATTTTACTTGTTATTACAAATTTTCGCAGTGATTTCAGTCATGGGCAAGGAACTGCTTACATTTTTGAAGCATATGCCTTCATCCGTATTTTGAAATTTTGAAATGTTGCATCTTTACTTCTGTATGTAGTGTTTTATTTACTCTTTTTCTTTGTGTACTGCTCTGATACCTTTTTTTTTTATTATCTTTTTCTTTGAATTGTTGTGTTTTTTATCCTTTCACACTGTTAATATTATTTTATCGTTTATACTAGTATATTTTTACATTCTTTTTATGATTTCTAAAAGCCTATACACGACTTAAAACTAGTCCTGCTTAGGCCTTTAATGAATGATATTCTAAATAATAGTTTATGTTTTTGCGGCAACGGAATAAATGAAAATACTTTTCAAGTATAGAGTTTGAGTTTTAATTTTGTCAGATGATGTTTTAATAATTGTACTTAAAATGAAAACATTGTAAAAGGAAATTTTTCACTTTTTTGACTTTGCAAGTCATTTTCTCTTATATGTGCAAACAAACATTTTTGTTCTAGAGCGTAGATGACGATAAGCATCGAACAGGTATATCTTTATCACTTTTACGTTATTTATGTATGATAGTATGATAGTATATGGTCACAATTTATGAATACAAAACAGCATTTAGACAAAAAACAAAAGTAAGCTATACTTGTTTATTTCATGAATCTCTACATAAAATTTCAGTTAATATAAAAAAAAAATTACAAATTGCGTATGTTGCTTGCGTTGTTTAGTGTGCACATACCTGACATATACCCAACAACTCAATTCATCGATATAAAATACCCTTCGTTATATTTATTTCTATACTGCATGTTTGAAAGTTTAGGTTTTTATACTAAAAAAAATACCACATTTACTGCACCTGAAACAAATTTCGACAATCGATTTAAGAATACTAAAGAACATTAAATCTATTTTAATCATTGAAAGAAGAAATTCAAATTTACTGGGCTTGTGATAGTCTCAGGGACTAAACGTTCAGCAGCAGAGGTATCTACCAAGTGTCATTAATAACATAAACCAGTTGCGCATTTCAATGATAAAGTTTCTTCGGTGATTTCGGGTCCAAAATATTCAACATTTATAATGCCTGCGTCACACTGTCCCGATTTGTATCTACGATGGACACCCGAATGCGAAAATTGTAAGTGCGTGATGCCCGCGTCACACTGTCCCGATTTTTACGCCGATGGCAATACGATTATGGAAATTTTCAAAATCGGGACTAATCGTATCCAGATCGGGCCATCGTAGTGCCATCTTTAACCATCGGCCACTTTTTCTAGTCTTCGGGGAAAACTTCGGGAAGGGTTCTAAATTTTTTAACATGTTAAAAATCCCCGAAGGTGCGTCCGATGTTGAGGGTTCGTATTCAGTTCGTATCACCATCCTCACCATCGTAATGTCACCGGGAATGCATCTTTGAACATCGTATTGCATTCGTGTTTCCATCGTTTCAATCGGGCATTTTTGACATTACGATGTCTACACGAATGAATCACGAAGCTACCCGAAGGTCTTACGATGGCAACACGACTACGTGAAGACCACGTAATCCCGTCGTGTTGCCATCGAATAAAAGTACGAAGGCAACAAGTTGGAACTACGACGGCAATAAATCCAGCTAAATGTAAGTTAATTTTCGCGCTAAAATACATTTAAAGTGCCGTGCGCGATATGCACTGGTCAGTCTAATACGACAGTTAAGAAAGACGTTCACAAAACATGGAGCTCATATCATATGATTCTATGAGAACACGAAAGGCGACAGCTTTGTTTTTATTAAGTCAAATGGAACAAGAAGAGCAGCTATTACAGGCTCAGGATTTACTTTTACAAGTAAAATATTATTTTTGTCAATTTTTCATATCGAGTAACATAACGAAAATCATAAAAGCGCCTAGTAACCAACACTACAGGTACACGTAAATAGGGAAACCAACTTTTTCTTTATTATTCTGATTTTTTAAGTATCGCCTGAGTTGTTGTCACACGAATGTTTACTCCATAACTATTTTGTTTTCTATATGTCATATTTTGCCGCATTTGTTGCTTTCCCCACATCCTTCCTTTTGTTTATATTATTCTGAAATTCTCCTAGAAAGAGCTCTTTTTTATATAAAAGGGATCAACGAACCCATTACCTTACCTTTAAGATAGATCAGTAAACATTGGCATAAGTATGGGTGATTATTCAGACTATTGCACAGATTTTACAGTTCAAACAAGGCAATGCCGAGCGTGGCATCCCCTCGCATGTAACATATTGGGGACAAATATGGACACTATATTTGTATATGACACATGCAGAAAATGGTAAATTGAATATGCAATATTTGATACATAAACTATTCTTTTTAGAAATCAACCAAAATATTCAGTAACTGGAAATACCTTTAATATTGTCTTGAGAACCAGTGTATTATGCTATTTCAAAGAGAAAAAAACATTTAATTTCTTTAAGACATCGTATGGCCATCGCGCCATCATCGTAATCCATCGTGTAGCCTTCGTAATCCATAGTGTAGCCTTCGTGATCCATCGTGTATGCTTCGGCTGAGATATGAAGCTTAAATACCCGTCTTCGGTTAACTTTCGTATGTCAATCTTTTGCTATCGTATATAATATCGGCACTATCGTATAGACTTCGTTATTCATCGTACTTGCTTCGGTCACTTTTTTGTATTTTAACGAGATCGGGACCAACTTCGTACGAACTTACAATTTTCGCCCGCGTCACACTCCCGATTTTTATATACGATGGACACCCGAATGCGAAAATTGTAAGTTCGTACGACGTTGGTCCCGATCTCGTTAAAATACCAAAAAGGTACCAAACGTGCACGATGAATAACGAAGTCTATACGATGGTGCCGAAATAATATACGATAGCAAAAGATGGACAGACGAAGGTTAACAGAAGACGGGTATTTAAGCTTCATATCTCAGCCGAAGCCTACACGATGGATCACGAAGGCTACACGATGGATTACGAAGGCTACACGACGGATAACGATGATGACGCGATGGCCATACGATGTCTAAAAGACTTAGTTTATTACCCCCTCGCCTACTAAATGTAAGTTGCGTGTAGAAAAAAATTGTTCTGGACACTCTAGAACCAAAATGCTCAAAACTTGGTATGGTGTTACTCGTTAAGGGCATACGATACAGTTTTGATCCTGTATTTACAAGTTTGTGAAAATTTGCATATAGGCTATTTTTGACCTGATTAAATCAAATATGTAATAAAAAATATACCTTCATGTGCTACTTTTTTAGTAAAATGAGGTCGAAATTTTGTATATTTGCTCAAAATTCAGATTTGTGGCCGTAATTTCTTTTTCGAAAGAAAGACATAACTTTTTTGTTATAAAAGATAAACACAAATTGTTTTTTGTCAAATAATCAGTAATTTCTGTATTTTATAAATATCCTAAAAAATTATGCAGTTTTTTATTCAGAAATAACTCATATTTATCAAATGTTCATGAATTGAGGAAAATACGTCATTTTTTGCTGCATAAAAATTTAAAAAAATCCTCTATTTACAGTTTTATAAAATTTGGGTCACATAATCTCCCTGCAAAATGAAACAAATTGCTGTTTTGAAAAATAGGGGTCCATGAACTCGTTTTCAAAATAAATCAGTTTGAATGATAAAAATCAGTCAAAAAATGCATCTTTTCCCGATATGTCACAGTTTGACGTCGCGAAAATAACAAATAATGTTAGCAACGTCATTACCTTCCCTGTAACTGTATCGTATGCCCTTAAGAATATCTTAAGCGCTATTGACTTTGATGTTCAAATGTCAAGGTGATAGTGGCAGTTGTAATACCAGGCAATATCACCCTTGTGGACACTAAAACCAATATGCTTCAAAAGATTTTAACCACATTTGGTATATTGTTCCTCCTTGTAATGATCTGATATTTTTTACGTTCAAGGCCAAATGTCAAGGTCATGCAGATGAACATGTTTTTTCTCCTTCAAATAGCATAGTACAGAGGAAATTGGTTGCTTATTTTTTTAACTGCTGGTTCTAAAGACAATAGTTTATTTATCAAATATGCATATTCAATTTACCTTTTTCTGCATGTGTCATATACAAATATAGTGTCCATATTTGTGCCCAATATGTTACATACGAGGGGATGCCACGCTCGGCATTGCCTTGTTATACCCCCGCTTTAAAAAAAGGGGGTATACTGTTTTACCTCTGTCTGTCCTTCCGTCAGTCAGTCAGTCCGTCCGTCCCATGAATATTGTTCGTCGCATTTTTCTCAGGAACTACAATACAAGGATTTCTGAAATTTGGTTTCAGGGTTTTTCTTAGTCAGGTATACCGTGTGATGCGTTTTCAGATTGATCACTTGACAACTTCCTGTTTACCGAACACTTGTATGATTTTACACATGATAGCCAAGTTGAAAATTTTCGTCACCTTTTTCTCAGGAACTACAATACAAGGATTTCTGAAATTTGGTTTCAGGATTTATATAAGTCAGCTATACCGTGTGATGCGTTTTCAGATTCATCACTCGACAACTTCCTGTTTACCGAACACTTGCATATTTTAACACTATTAATATTATCCACCTGCGGCGGGGGTATCATCAGTAAGCAGTAGCTCGCAGTTTCACTTGTTTGAACTGTAAAGTGTGTGCACTAGTCTGAATAATCATCCATAAGTATGCCCATGTTTACTGATCTATCTTAAAGGTAAGGTAGTGGGTTGATTCTTTTTATTCAAAAAGAGCTCTTTCCAGGAGAATATCATAATAATATAGACAAAAGGAAGGATGTGGGGAAAGCAAAAAATGCGGCAAAATATGACATATAGAAAACAAAATTGTTATGGAGTAAACATTTGTGTGACAACAACGTACTCAGACGATACATAAAAAACCGAGCCCGTTAAAAAACGAACAAACTGAAACTACAGTTGCTGGCTTCACTACCTTCAAAGCAAAGGGAACAATTTGAAAGTCCCATATACTGAAATGTGACCCATAGCAAATACTTATAGATTTTGATAACACTGCCATGTATGTAAATACTTCTTCGCCTTTTTTACGAACACAAAATTCAAGGATCCCACATTTGCCTTTAAATATCAATACGAACATTGCTGTACTCGTGAATATCAGCACCGGCTGTTATCGACGGCTTACTTTACACTAGTAAGTTTGTCTCATGGGTAATTGTGTTTTTTTGCTGTTGTTTCGTTGCTGTCTGGTGGACGAATACATGCAATCTCTGTGCCATCATCATACATGTTAATGGCTTATATCGGGTAATTCAACCCCTTTTGTCTTGGCATAGAAACAACTCTTCTTTAATCTGAGCATGGAAGTGATACTTTATATCACGAACTATAAATGAGGATACTCAAAATGAAAAACTAAGCGAAATTGTGAATCCCGCATTGCACGATAAATTGTGTTGTATTTCAGTAAATAACACGTGTTCTTGGTTAATTGTAAACACGTAGTAGCCCATCGTACGGGGCGCCGAATGGGACTCTTGTGGTTTTGTACTCAAAATTCAATTTTGTACGGACAAAAGTGACTTTTGTTCAACAAAAATGAGTTCAGTTTAACAAAATTTGTATCATACTACAAATTTAAAATTTTGTCTTACAAAATTATCTATCAGCGGACAAAAGTCACTTTTGTCATGACAAAATTCAGTTTTGTTACACAGACTTGACTTTTGTTACCTAATTTGAAAATTGAGCGACAAAAGTCAATTTTGTATTCAAATTAGTTTAGTTTGGTTTCTGTGAACTAATTTGCATACAAAATCGACTTTTGTTACACAAAATTGGCTTTTGTTACACAAAATTGACTTTTGTTACACAAAATTGACTTTTGTTACACAAAATTGACTTTTGTGAGACAAAATTGACAAAATTGACTTTTGTGAGACAAAATTGACTTTTGTGAGACAAAATTGACTTTTGTGAGACAAAATTGACTTTTGTGAGACAAAATTGACCAATGTGAGACAAAATTGACTTTTGTCTCAACAAAATTGACAACATTGAATTTTGTGTCAACAAAATTTGACAAAATTGAATTTTGTCTCAACAAAATTGACAAAATTGACTTTTGTCTCAACAAAATTGACAAAATTGAATTTTGTCACATTAAAATTGACAAAATTGAAAACAAAATTGACAAAATTGAATTTTGTCTCAACAAAATTGACAAAATTGAAAACAAAATTGACAAAATTGATTTTTGTCTCACGAAAGTCAATTTTGTCTCACGAAAGTCAATTTTGTCGTCACAAAAATGAATTTTGTCGTCACAAAAATGAATTTTGTCGTCTCAAAATTGACTTTTGTCTCAACAAAATTGACAAAATTGACTTTTGTCTCAACAAAATTAACAAAATTGCCAAATTGACTTTTGTCTCAACAAAATTAACAAAATTGACTTTTGTCTCAACAAAAATGACAAAATTGAATTTTGTCTCAACAAAAATGACAAAATTGAATTTTGTCTCAACAAAAATGACAAAATTGAATTTTGTCTCACAAAATTGAATTTTGTCTCACAAAATTGAATTTTGTCTCACAAAATTGAATTTTGTCTCACAAAAGTGAATTTTGTCTCACAAAATTGAATTTTGTCTCACAAAAGTCAATTTTGTTTCACAAAAGTCAATTTTGTCTCACAAAAGTTAACTTTGTCTCACAAAAGTTAATTTTGTTTCACAAAAGTCAATTTTGTCTCACAAAATTGAATCTTACCTCACACAATTGACTTTTGTTATTTAATTTCCATATCAGGTAACAAAAGTCAATTTTGTATGCAAATATGTTTATATTTGCATACCTTTTAGACAAAATTGACTTTTGTCATGACAAATATGAATTTTGTCTACAAAAATGAATTTTGTCTACAAAAATGAATTTTGTCTACAAAAATGAATTTTGTCTACACAAATGAATTTTGTCATCACAAAATTGAAGTTCTCACAAAACAAGTCTGTAGCACATAGTTTTGTAAGACAAAAATGATTTTGTTATGACAGAATTGAATTTTGTACAAAACCACAAGAGTCCCATTCGGCGCCCCGTACATCGTGCATTGTGACTCATTTAGTGGATTGGTCAAAAACCTAGGTAAAAATAAATTGCGTCACATGTAAATAAACAATTACATGTGCTAGAACATAAGTATGATAATTTATGCGTTTCCATATAAGGTAGTGGTCCTGACCTGACGAAGTCGTGTTGCCATCGTAAGACCTTCGGGTAGCTTCGTGATTTAATCGTGTAGACATCGTAATGTCAAAATTACCCGATGGAAACGATGGAAACACGAATGCAATACGATGTTCAACGATGGTGAGAATGGTGATACGAACTCAATACGAACACTTAACATCAGACGCACCTTCGGGTATTTTTTAACATGTTAAAAAAGTTAGAACCCTTCCCGAAGTTGTCCCCGAAGGCTAGAAAAAGTGGCCGATGGTTCTACGATGGTTAAAGATGGCACTACGAATAGCCCGATCTCGATACGATCAGTCCCGATTTAGAAAATTTCTATAATCGTGTTGCCATCGGCGTAAAAATCGGGACAGTGTGACGCGGGCATAAGTAAAAATAACTACGACTGTTAGCTTGACATTAGTAGTGACGATGATATACTATACGTTGTAAAAGTTACCGTATGAAATATTGTTAATCCAGATAAACTGTAAAACAACGTTAACTATATTTATAAACATTTACTTGCTGCAATTTTATCTTAAATATAATACTTGTATCATAGTTTCAACTCTTTCACAACCGTGTCTGATGATGCTGCATCTAGTTTAGAGTTTTTCACCATTTTTTTTATCTTTCGGACATAAAGTGCAAGCAGTATGCATACTGTTGTCAAACAACACACTATGAACAACAAAACAAACAACATAGGCCAAACTTCTTTTGACGAAAGACAGTCCTGGCTAGTGGATTCTTTTTTTGTAGAAATGTCGCTGACATCTGAAAAATTAGAATTCTCGTCGATGGTAAATCGATCATAAAATGCCTCCAAATGTATCAACTGATTTTGAATTAACAGGATTTCAAATGAAAAATATCACTGATGTAAATGCTAGCAATAGTAAACATTTTATTTCAGACAACTAATATTGCATTTATTTCAACTCAGGCAATAAAGTTCAATACTCTATGATAAAAGACATGAGATTTTATGCGACTGTCATGCAAGTGAGAGATTACGCTAGCTATAAAACCAGGTTAATCCACCACTTTCTACATAAGAAAATGCTTGTACCAAGTAAGGAATATGACAGTTGGTATCAAATCATTTGCAGTGTTTGAGCTTTTGATTTTACCATTTGATCGATGTTAATCAGTTCAGTTTTTGGCGGGATTCAGTTTGATTATTCTAGTTTTCTAAACACTTTTTAATAGATTGTTGTTTTTTATATATACAAAAAGAAGATATGGTATAATTGCTAATAAGACAACTCTCTGTGTGTTTCTGTTTGTTTTTATCATTATAATAATAGTCTTTATCTATTTCTGAGGTTTGATCTGCCTGCGGTACTTATTGTTTTTGTTATGTAAAATAAGTGAAACCAATATAGAATTAAGAAAATATGGATATAAATAGCCGAAAATAACATAGCCAAAGAAAATTCTTTTCTACGGAAAAGACGAGAATAATAAATCAAAGTATAACTGTTACACAGTATAGACAAATACATGTACAAGAGATTAATATGCATTTGTATCAATTAAGCTAATAAATTTACTAAATTCCATTTCCTAATTTTTTCATTCGAAAAAATATTGTCTGCTAGTGATTGTTTTACGATATAATTTAAAAAGGAATATATATCTTTGTCATTGTGATATACTTAATCACTTACTCATTTTACAATTGTCTCCATTATATCCATTTTGACATGCATATTTATAAGCATTCATCTGATCGGTACAAGAACCTCCATTCTGGCATGGGTTACTAGAACATTCATCAGTCTCTGAATTTATACAAAAAAAGACATTCAGTACTGACATGATTAATAACCAATCTTTTTTAATTTTGCCCGTATATGAATTCTGAAATTATAAAGAAACTAAGGTTTCAACTTCTTCGAGCAAAGCTAGTCTTAGAAGTTTTCAGCATAATTGGATGGATATCGCCCAAATTCGTCAACAGTTTGTTTTTGTAATGATGAAAAAAAGTCAAATTAGAAACTTTAACGCGGAGGCGACGGTATATAGAAGGTTGATATCAGCAATAGGAACAGTCGGGAAAATGAATACTGTAAATTCAGAAATTATTGCGTGCATTTATTATTGCGATTTTGTCATTTTAGACGTAAATGCGATTTTAAATGTTAAGATCGATATTAGGTTGTATCATTTAGGTACAGATCTGAGAGGACTCGCATGAGTAAGTGTAAAGACGTCATAAACATTCAGAGAAAAGCATGACCTTGTGCAATACAATAATGTAGGCATCTACAGATTGTAGTACCGTGAAAGAACATACATGTATAACAATATAATTTATTAGCGCTTTTTTACAAAATGTTCCTTTAATTTGATAGACAGATAATTTCCTTTCTAAGCACCATAGAGTGATATGGAAAATTATCGAAAGAAACCAAGGGCGCATGTGCCGTTGTCAATGTAAATTTCAACGTTGAAAAATGCAAAATAGCGATAAACAGATTATCATTGGTCATCTCAACTTAATTGTTTTTCCCACTTTCGCCGTATCGGCTCAAACGAGAAAATCTATCTCGTTGAGATGACCAACGATAATCTATAAATGTGGCAATACTATTTAGTATAGTTTGCATTTATTGATTACAAAATCAATGAGTATATTAGTAAAAACAATATTCATGGAATTAATTACAGTATTGGATTCGTAAACTTTTAGAAAACGTGTATTTAAAGGATTTAAAAAAGCTTACCGGGTTCGTAACTGAATTTCTGGCCTTGGTCAACAACATCTTCGTAAAATTTATGGTGTTCTTTTCCCTTTAGGTAAAGCCAAACTTACAAACCAAATATTTGTATCTATGGAAGACTTTAGTGGAGGTTTAAAGTATTTTGTGTTAACGAAATCCACGACCTCAATAATTTACTAGTGAAACACAGATTACGCTCATTGGACTATAAATGTCACTGCAGACACTGGCATAGCGAACGAGTTGTGATAAATTAACACCGTAAGACGGTGCAAAAGGAACATCACCGTAAAAAAAAATGAAATTAACAATGTGGAAAGAAAAGTCATCTCTTGAGTGAAAAGTTTTGTTTCTGGTGTTTCACTGAAATGTCTAGTTGATATCTAATTTATTTAATTATATAAATTTCTTTGTGTAAACAGTAGCATATTAAGAACATTTTTGATTATCGAAGAAACCACCAACAGTTTATTAGCAGAACAGTTACTGGAGGCCGAGATGGAAAGATCTTATTCGAATTATATGTGTAGTTTTGATAACCAATACATAATAGGGACCTTTAAATGTCCAGAGGAGTCCTGAAACTTAACTGCGGTAGTGACATGGTTGTTTACTATATGACTCGGTGTGGAGCATACGACCTTCAATGTATGTTGAATGTACAATTTCATTCTTAAGGATTCCCGCAGTATTTACTTCATACCACATTTTTGTTGACTGTTTTTTTCGGTCGATACAATAACCTATACGTATTCTATAACAGTTTCATATTACCTGTATCACAATTAACGTCACTGTACCCAGGAAGACAAACACATATGTATCCATTAACTTGATCAGTACATTGTCCAAACTTACATGGACTACTTCCACATTCATTCATATCTGTAAAATTATTGTAATCCTTTAAAAACGAACTTTAAATACTTGTATGAGTTGTAAGGAGAAAGAAACCCTTTTTATAAATATGTTAAGTTTATAAACATTTTCGGTAATCTTTTCTAGATTAGACAAAATATAAATGACAATTTTCGACCAACAAAACATTTCGCACCCTCGCCACTTTTGATTTATTTTTATGCCCAACTTACGATAGTAGAAGGAATGTGTTCTAGTCTGTGGTTCCGTTCGTCCGTCCTGCCGTCCGTCTGTCCCGCTTCAGGTTAAAGATTTTGGTCAAGGTAGTTTTTGATTAAGTTGAAGTTCAATCAGCGTGAAACTTATTTCACATGTTCCCTATATGATCTTTCTTATCTTAATGCCAAATCAGAGTGTTGACCGCAATTTCACGGTTCACAGATCATAGAAAATGATAGTGCGGGTGGGGCATCCGTGTACAATGGACACATTCTTGTTGTCTTCTAATCTTTCACTGTCTTTTTGGTTCGCTTTCATTTTTAAGATACTTTGAATAATCTAGTTCATAGCGTTTCTTTCTTTGATTATTTAAAAGACCTCGAGCCACAATCGGTCCGTTCATTATGTTCTAATATTATTTTCCTCTCCTACATATGACTTTATTCAAATTGTTAATTTTTTTTATTACAAATCATTTGCAATAAGCCGCTTTAAACCACATGTTTTGCCATCCTTTAATTATTAGAATTAGTTATCCATCAATGCATGCAAATGTTTGCACCTGTCCTATGTCAGGAATCTGATGTACAGTAGTTGTCGTTTGTTTATGTAATATATACGTGTTTCTCGTTTCTCGTTTTGTTTATATAGATTAGACCGTTGGTTTTCCCGTTTGAATGGTTTTACACTAGTAATTTTGGGGCCCAGTATAGCTTGTTCGGTGTGAGCCAAGGCTCCGTGTTGAAGGCCGTACTTTAACCTATAATGGTTTAATTTTTAAATTGTTATTTGGATGGAGAGTTGTCTCATTGGCACTCACACCACATCTTCCTATATCTATGAAGTGTATAACGATTTCTACTCTCCAGACAGTTAAATTTGAAAATTCAAAACGCGAGGGTTGTCTAGCTTTCTAGATATTTCAAATTTAACTGTTGGGAGTTGAGAAATATCGTAATACACGAAATTTAGTAATGTACTAGTAATCTGTGTTCATGATGATTTAAAGACAAGTTTAAAACAAGTTTATGCTTCTTTTTCAAAGAATTATAGTGCCGATAGTTTTGTACTTTATATGTGACCTCAACTGGCATGATCACTCACCTTAGAATAGCATTACATCGGAATTAAACACATTTGTTTTAAAAACAGTTATTGGCATGACAGGGGTGATGTTCTTCTCATATATTTTATGATAGTATGATACTAAACCCCTAACGGGAGGGATTGTGCCTGATATTCATTTGATGAATACATAATCTTTCAATCAGTTTAATTGAGGTCTGGAGCTGGAATGTCAGTTAACTGCTATTTGTCTGTTGTTATTTATGTATTATTGTCATTTCATTTATTTTCTTTTGTTACATCTTCTGACTTCGGACTCGGACTTCTCGTGAATTAAATTTAAATGTGCGTATTGTTATGCAATTACTTTTCTACGTTGGCTAGAGGTAAAGGGGGAGGGTTGAGATCTCATAAACATGTTTACCCCCCCCCCCCCCCCCCCGCGAATTTGCGCCTGTCCGGCCTCTGGCCTTTGTTAGTCTTGTATGATTTTTTATTTTTGTTTGTTGTGTTTAAATCGGAGTTTAGTATGACGTCCATGATCACTGTACTAGTATACATATTTTTTAGGGGGCCAGCTGAAGGACGCCTTCGATTGCGGTAGTTTCCCGCTACATTGAAGACCCATCGGTGGCCTTCGGCTGTTGTCTGCTCTATGGTCGGATTGTTGTCGCTTTGACACATTCCCTATTTCCTTTCTCAATTATTAGAAGATATCAAGAAAATTTGACGTCAAAATTGAATTTTGACTCATCTTTTGCTACGAACAGTAATTTAACTAGTAAGGCGAACATTTTCTTTCACAATCGGTTTGGATATGATAAAACATGTATAGTAAGTTTCAAGTTGATTGGACTTCATTTTCATCAAAAACTACATTGACCAAAAACTTTAACGTGAAGCGGGACGTCCGGACGTACAGACAGATGGACGGTAGCACAGACCAGAAAACATAATGCTCCTCTTCTATCGTAAGTAGGCATATAAATTGAAGTATGATTATCTCATCTAAATGAGAGAGGGGAAACCAATGGAATATTTAAAGTCATAAGAAACCTCAAATTAAAAAAAAATATGCATATGTTTTTTTATAACTAAATGGATAATTATCATTATACAACTTATGTACATTAATTTTTTCTGAGGAAAATTCTTTAATTTGTCCACATTTAGAAGTAGTTTACTTCTTTTAAATTGCTTGCTTCCAGGAAGCAATTCACCGACAAATTTTCCGTATGCATAGTGACCCGAGCGTAACCCTCCTCTAAAAAATCCGGTGACCACAATACGCATGGATTTGTCATTGAAATAAACCAAATTATCTGATTATACATGTTAAACACGTGCTCAATACCCATGCTTTTTGTGATTTGTTTACTTTAAGGTGACAATCGGTATAACTCGGCCTCAAAACACGGCATTTAATGAGCAGCCATATTTGTTAAGTCATAACAAACAGAGAGAAAAAAAATTGACGATTATATCATATATTTGCGAAAGTAAAGATAAAATCGTGCACAGAGGACTAAGTTTATGATGTATACATGCATTGCTTCAAGAATTGGACAAACATTATTTTTCACCACTCACTCGTTTCATATGACTTTAAACTTATAACTTGAAGACAAACGGACACCGTCATAGCGAAAACAAAACAAGAGGCTCTCAAGAGCCTGAATCGCTCACCTTAATTTTTTTGGTTAAATCTCTCATCAATGATTATTTCGGCTTTTCCATTTATTTAAATGTTCTTTGAATCGTCCTATTTTCTTCAAAAGCAAAAAAAAAACCATTTTCTCCTATGTTCTATTTTAGCCATAGGAGCTATGTTTCTTGACATACAAGGAAATAAAATATAAAATTTATACTAGATACTCTGAAACTCATTTAGCCTAAGTTTGGCTGAAATTGATACAACAGTTTCAAAGGAGAAGATTTTAAAAGTAAGTCAACATGATGAACAAATTGTGAAAAAAGTCTTTAAAGGGCAATAACTCCTTAAGTGGTCAATTGACAATTTTGGTTTAATTGACTTATTTGTAGATCTTACTTTGCTTAACATTTTTGCTATTAACAGTTTATCTGTATCTATAATAATATTCAAGATAATAACCAAAAACTGCAAAATTTCTTTAAAATCATCAATTCAGGGGCATTATACCTGAAAAACCAGTTACCCAATTCGGCTGAAAATTTCAGGACAGGTAGACCTTGACCCTGTGTTCTATTTTTAGCCATGACGGCCACGTTTTTTGACGAAATAGAAAATAAAAAAACAAACTTTATTTTATACACCCTACTGATCATTCAGTTGAAGTTTGGTTGAATTTGGTTGAGTAGTTTTAGAGGAGAAGATTTTTTAAAGTTAGCAAATATGATGAAAAAATTGTGAAAAATTATCCTTAAAGGACAATAAACCCTTAAGGGGTCAATTGAAAATTTTGGTCATATTAACTTATTTGTAGATCTTACTTTGCTGATCATTTTTGCTGTTTACAGTTTATCTTTATCTATAATAATGTTCAAGATAATGACCAGAAACTGCAAAATTTCCTAAAAATTACCAATTAAGTGGCAGCAACCCAACAATGGGTTGTTTGATTCATCTGAAAATTTCAGGGCTGATAGATCTTCACCTAATGAACATTTGTACCCCATGTCAGATTTCCTTTAAATGCTTTCGTTTTTGAGATATAAACCAAAAACTGCATTTTACCCCTATGTACTATTTTTAGCCATGGCGGCCATGTTTTTTTTCTTCACAAAATGGAAAATAAAACACAATCTTTATTCTAGATACCCTAAGGATCATTCAGCTTAAGTTTGGTTGTAATTGGTTCAGTAGTTTCAGAGGAGAAGATCTTTGAAATAGTTTACGACGACGACGACGACGGACGGACGACAACAACGAACGACGACGGACGCCAAGTGATGGCAAAAGCTCACATTTCCTTAAGGTGAGCTAAAAACGAAGAAAAGACAAACAAAAGTCTATAAAAAATATCACAGTAAACTATTTTAAAGAGGAAACTAGATAACGGTTACCGTGGATATCGTAGGTACTGAAACTGTTATACTGAATATAATCTAAATTGTATAAATGTTATGATACAACTTCTATGTTTACCTATTTGACAAGTCACTCCTGAGAATCCTGATGCACATACACATGAATAGCCATTGACTTCGTCTGTACAGGTGGCACCATTAAGACATGGGTTACTCAAGCATTCATTGATATCTAAAAAAATGTTGTCTTTCTTAGTTTTTAAAATGCAGAAATTATTGTAAATTCACAGAGGAAAAGTCCTGCATAGACGACTAGCATAAGACTATTATTCATTTATTCCCCAGATTGTTATCAAATAGAGTCCATTGTAGTTTTGCTAATGTTTAGAATACGGTTTAACAAAATAAACAATCAATGCAAATTGGCAAATTAAAAAAAAAAAAGTTTCAAAGAATAATGTTCTTCGTGTTTAAATTGTCTGCCGTATCTTCCAGGAAAAGAAAAAGAAAAAGAAAAGCAAAACATAATAAAAACAAAAACAGTAGAAAGTAATGCAATTCAGGCTCATAAAAGTAAATCCTGTTCTTTTATGTTCATTGCGTTAATGGAAATTATAACACATATTTACATGTGTATTTATAAACCTTGCACCCGTATGCGTCCGGCGAAAATATTATATTCTGGTATCTATGATGAGTTTATAACATATAAGGCATGGTAACAACAGTAACCCGTAACATTTACTTTTCAACTTATTCATATTTATGATTTAGACATAACTTAATAAAAAATATCATCAAGGATATCAATTTTATAATTTGATTCGAAAGACGCGCGTTTTGTCTACATACCGACTCGTCAGGGTTACCTGAACCAAAACACTTCGAATACTAGAACAACAACAAAAATTAAAAAAAACTTTTATGTCATATCTACCTATTATCTACGCAGTTTTCTCAGTCAAATTTTCTGATGCCAGTGTTAAATCGTCTATCCGGTTCCCAGATCATTAATGAAACACAACTAAACTGTAATGGTGTCTTTTGGCCACTTTATGGTCATAGTGAAGTTTCGGTTTTTTTTAAAACTGTCTCTTAGACGTATACCTTATATTATTGTATATTTATAGATTACCTGACTGACAGTTGACTCCGATGTAACCTGGTAGACACTCACATGTGAAACTATTCACGCCATCTCTACAAGTACCTTTATTCTTACATGGATTACTGCTACAGTCATCAATATCTGTTATTATAAAGAAAAATCGGTAAGTAGGTCAAATTTAGTTTAACTTACGGTTCTTTTTTATTTAATTCTGTTGAAGCAATCAATAGAAAACTGATTGAAAACCATTTAGATAAAATTCAAAACTCTACTTAGACAAAATCAGAAGTAAAAGCTATCTTTTCCCCAATTTTTTTTTTAGTTAATCTTTTTGTTGCTTTACTTTCAGTTTACTTTAGTACTACGTAAATTTTATTCAATACCATTTAGTATTCTTTGTTTATTTCCAATATACATTTGTTGCGAAATAAGATCTGTGAATATTGTGTTTATTGGTATACATATTTATTTACTTATCAGTTAACTAAACCAAACACAAAATTATTGTTACATACATATGCACATTTACGGTTCCCAGCCTGTAAACACTTGCATTGCATGTGTGCATGTTTTTCTGACTGTGAATGAAGTTTTTACAAAAATCAATTTGATGTTGGAAGGGTACTAATTAATATTTTAGTAACTAAAACATGATTTTTTTCATCAGTTGTATTGTCTTTAAACTAGCTGTCAGTAACTGCAGGTACTATCAGATATGCACGTAATTTCTTTTTTTGTTTTGGTGATGTATTATACCTTGCCTGTGCTTTTGTTACTTGTATTTCTGTTGTAAAATTTAGAATAGAAATGGGGATTGTGTCAAAGAAACAACAACCCGACCATAGAGCAGACAACAGCCGAAGGCCATCAATGGGTCTTCAATTCAGTGAGAGAATCTCCCGCACACGGAAGAGTCCTTCAGTTGGCCCCTCAACAAATATATTATTAGATCAGTGATTATGATTATGAATAATTCAGAATTATACACAAGAAACTAAAATAAAAAATCATACATACAACACTAACAAAGGCCAGAGGCTCCTGACTTGGGACAGGCGCAAAATTGCGGCGGGGTTAACATGTTTTTGAAATCTGAACCCTCCCCCTATACCTCTAGACAATATAGAAAAAAACGAAGGCAAACAATACGCACAGTAAAACTCAGTTTAAGAGAATTCCGAGTCTGATATCAGAATAGGTAACAAACGAAGCCAAACAAAAGGACAATTAATAAAGGCAACAGTAGTTAACCGCTGTTCAAAACTCAGAAATCGATGGACAAAAAACAAAATCGGAATAACAAACTAAATCTGAGGGAAACGCAATTGATGTTAGAGACAAAAAGACACAGCATTTAAATGTAACACACACAGAAAGGGACTTAGCATTAGACAAAATGCGATGAGAATAACAAATATAACATCAAAACCAAATACATGAATTTGGGATAGAAAAGTGCCGTGACGGGTCTAATAGTAATGTGAATTCACACTCCAATATAAGAGAAAACAAACGACACAACTTTAAAATGTAACACACACAGAAACGAACTACAGTATAACAATGGGCATACTTCTGACTTCGTATAGGACATTTTTAAAAGAAAAAAATGGTGGGTTGAACCTGGTGTTGTGGCAAGCCAAACTTCCCGCTGTAATGGTAATGATACATATAACATTAAAATGACAACATAACATTACAGGACTACAGTACAAATAAATATGAGAACATTTTAGACCAAGAAACACATGAATAATAGCTAACAAAAGGCACCAAGTTAAAAATTCAATGCGCCAGAAGTGCGCCTCGTCCACTCAATACTTACCAGTGACGCCCCGACATAAAAGTTCATAAGTTAAAACAAGTACAAAGTTGTACAGCACTGAGGATCAAAAGTTCAAAAAGGTTGTACCAAATATGGAAAGGGTTTTCTGCTTGGGATAAGAACATCCATATTATTTAGAACAATTAATGCTATTGCAAAAACTATGATTGATTTAAGATTATATCAGAACTAAATACTGATATTACATTTAATAACAATGAACATTGCAATACTTATTAATAGCAAACTGAAGTAGCAATTAACTATATAATATAGCTTTGTCCGGTTTGTTTTGAATCTAACTGCAAACATAAAACATCGTACAAATTACGTTGAACCAAATCAAATCTAGTAAATTAAGTCGGTTATTAATTTTCTTGAATATAAAAGATAAGACGTCAATACATTTGACAAAATCCGATTAAAATTACAAATATAACATCAAACTAAATACATGAATTTGGGATGGACAAGTACAGTAACATGTCTTATAGTAATGCGAATTCACACTCAACAAAACAGTCGCAATCGGGAATAAGTCAAACTCGGTAATTAAAAGATTAGACGACGTAATGACAAACCACAATCTACCATGTGGTAAAAATGTCCTTAGCTAGTTTGGTCAAAGACACATCGTATGAATCAACCAATTCGTGATGGTGTCCATAAAATTTACGGAGTGTCAATTTTAATCTGTCCTCCTCATAACTAAGTTAGAGAAGTTTCTGCATAAGGAGCACACTCCTGTATTGCCGTATATGAAGTTCGTATAGTGTGAACAAGCACGAGGATGAATAACGTATCAATTGAGATATGTAAACCCATACGAAGGGGCAGAGGGTATGTTACTGTTGCGAAATGGGAAATTGATAATTGGGAAGTTGAAATAGTCCCGTTTATCATAGATTGTCGTGTGAAGTCGTCCATCTGCGTCAATATTGAGGAAAAGATCAAGGTATGAAGCATTCTTTCAAGTATCAGTAGTATCCTTAATTTCAAGCTCACTGGGATATCTGAGATGTAAGTATTGGCTGAAATATGGGTTATTCAATGATAGAACATCTTCAATATATCGGAAAGTAAAATTAAAGAATTTCGCAAGGTGCTCTTTCTTTTTGTCTTTTAGAAGGTTCTGAATAAATTTCGCTTCATACGAGTTCAGAAACAAATTGTCCAGTAGGGGTGCACAATAAGTACCAATTTGAATACCGACTGTCTGGTGAAATATAAATCCTCCAAACTCAACAAATAACTGTCGATCAAAAAGTCCAGCATTTTGATAATATTATCTTCAGTATATTTTCTGGAAGATTCAGTGTGATTCTTCACAAAATTATTAATTAATGTAACTCAAAACAAGAAATTTGAATTTACGCTTCTCATTTTTATAGAAAAAGTTCTGTTTTATGAGATGGTGGAGTCGATCTTTCAACTGAGCATGTGGAATAGTAGTGTATAGCGTAAAAGTCTTTATGTTGCTGCAAACTTGCAAAGATATATAAATTAACAAAGGACTACTAGCAGTTACTTACATATCAGCTCCAGACCTCAATTAAACTGATTGAAATATTATGTCTTCATCATATGATTATCAAGCATGATCCCTCCTGTTAGAGGTTTAATAGTATACTATCATAAAATATATGAGAAGAGCATAATCCGTTTCATGCCATTAACTGGTTTTAAAATAACTATGTTTAATTAATGCCAAACTATGCAATTTTGAATGACCTGACAACAGTATCGTAACTTCTAAGTATATCTCTTCTTAATACGTATGTACTGATTTTCATAGTTTGTTCATATGATATGCTATTATCCAACTGTCCCAGATTAGCCGAATATTGATGAGCCTGTCCTAAATCAGGAGCCTGTTATTCAGTTGTTGTCGTTTGTTACTGTTTATTGTATTTGGTGTTTTTTCCGTTGTTTTGTACGTTTATCATGCTGATATTTTTCTCGTATGAATTGTTTTATTTGTCATTTTATAGCTGACTATAAACGGCGAGAGTTTTGCTCATTGCAGAAGGCCGTATGGTTACCTATAGCTGTTATTTTCTATGCCATTTGGTCCCTTGTTAAGAGTTGTCTAAATGACGATCATGTCCATCTCCATTTTTCATATCTTAAATATATTAAATTGTATTAATTTCAACAATTGTTTTCTTTTTGGCCATGTTATATAAGAAAACTTGATTAGAACAATTGTTTATGACACGTACCAATCTCACAACTTGTTCCATTGTAACCTGGATTACATGAACATTTAAAGGCATTGAATAGATCTTTGCATGTACCACCGTGCTGGCAGGGGTTGGATGCACATTCATCTATTTCTGTAAAAATAAATGAGCTTTATTGCTGATAGTTTAAAGCGCCTACTTAGTAGTATCAATCCATTAGTAATATGATTTTATCTTTGAATGGTGAGACGAAGGAGTGAAATTGTCATCCTCAAAATAGATGATTGTTGCGGTAGCAAACTTATCAATATAGAAGAATAAAAACTCTGCCCAAAAAATGTCATGCATTGTCTTTGTGGCATATTTACTGGTTTTTAGTGCTTCTAGATATGATCAATATCTTAATGTGAGTCGCGAGAATGGTATTACGAGTGACACGTTTACAAGAGACGCTTACTCTAGCAATGCATACTCCGGTAATTTTAAAGTCAAATCAACTGTTTTACTCCTATGTATTATCTATCGTTATCTGAACTTATTTTCAAATGACGAGATATCAGAAACTACTGTAACAAAGCGTTATAGTTGTCTCAGTCTTGATATATAACTTAATTTTTGATATGATGTATGTTAGAATATTTGGTCTTGGTTTACACTTTAATGTGTGGTAGGGTTTATCGTAAGTATCTAAAAATAATCAATTTCGGTATTTTACACAGATGCGATTTACCAAAAACCCATTTCGTCATTGTGTCCGATATTCGATAAATCTATTTTTCTTCCTTTGCGAATCGACGTAGATTACAGTTATATGTATTTCCATTTGCATCCATATCACCTTTTTCAACTGATTTTAATAGTTCGTTCTTAGGTTGTCCTGTTACACCAATGCCTCATGTTAGGTGACGAATTAGGATCCCTCTTACACATTTAACCCCACCACATTCTGTATATATGTGCCTGTCAAAAGTCAGAAACCTGAAATTAAGGGGTTGTCGTTTTTAGTACATGAATTATGCCGTTATTATTCTCGTTTCAATTGTTTTACATTTGTCATTTTTGGGCCTTTTATAGCCGACTATGCGGCTAGGCTTTGCCGTACGGTGACCTATAGTAGTTAATTTCTGTGTCAATTTGTCTCTTGTGGAGAGTTGTCTCATTGGCAATCATATCTCATCTTCTTCTTTACATAATGATAGCATGGTGTATATTTGTAAAATCGTAAGAGATAGGTCATGTATATCAATATTCAATCTTTTTATTGTTTGGGGTCCTAGATAACTCGATTAGTCTAAATAGAAGTGCCCGATGATACTCCATGTCGCTGAACAAGTTTTGTTACCGGTTTAAATACTTTATTGATTTCATTAAGATTCAAGGGGGTAGCATCCTAGTGGTTCAGGAGAGATGAATTTAAAGGTACCTGAGTCACATAATTTCCCTGTATATCCAGGACAAATACAGTCGTAATTTTGTGTAGAGCCTCTCCTGTTACATGTTCCATTGTGGTGACAATGTATACTTGCGCATGGGTCGTGATCTGAAAAAAATGGGAATAATCATATTTGACAAATTATCTATTATTTCGATGCAAAACAGTTCATTATGAATGGGCGTTTATTTCAAATTAAAAATCAACTGACCAACAGCAAAGATTTGTTTTCAAATGCTTCAACTTTTCTAAGCTTTGACTGATTCATAACAACACCCCATTTACCACTAAGCCAGACCGTTCCTTAAATCAGGAATAACAACTAGACTATTGAATCTCGACCCACAGATTCGGATTATATCCCGATTGATTCAGGAGTTTCTTTGGTCCACTATTACATAGTCTATGTGTCTGCTTTTGAGGCCTCAAATCATATTCATAAATTCGTAGATATTGAGAGTATTGCTGCCGTGAAGGGGTATTCATAATGGCGACATCATTCTTGTCAAACTTGTCTACTGAAATATTTTTTCTGTTTTATATGGTTTTTGAAGCTAAACTTTATCTAATCCTTTCAATTTAAGTATCAGAGTAATGATCTTATAAGATAATAACTAAGATCATATGTTGTATAGGTTGATCTTTTTTTGCTTATTATTACTTTCAGTATTTTGATTATTTTTGTATGAATAATTTTCGAATTTCGATAGACAGTCACTTTTTCTTGATGCACGTTTTGACTAATATCTATATGTTTATGCAACTTTCTTTTTGTTAAATCTAATCGATTTGAATTGTTCAACACGAGTGTGTTAAACACAATAAGTTCATACTTAATTTTGATGTATTGCTTTTGACCTGCACCTGCATAGTTCGTGTTGTTTATTCTTTAGTTTTCTATGTTGTGTCATGTGTACTATTGTTTTTCTGTTTGTCTTTTTCATTTTTAGCCATGGCTGTCAGTTTGTTTTAGATTTACGAGTTTGACTGTCCCTTTGGTATCTTTCGTCCCTCTTTTCTAATTTAAGATTTAAAAAACTTACCCATGCAATATAAGTAAAACAGTATGTGTCACTCAGCTGCCTAAAATAAAATATATGCCATAAATCTCAACTTGTACGATGGGCTCGTGTTTGTAACAACGTATTAGATTTTAGAGAAATAAATCTATCTATTAAATGTGTCGATTAAACGAAAACACACATCGAATATATCTCGGATTGAAAGGGAACCTCTCCTGACTTTGTTCTTTCATGCTGTTTTAAATTGGTTTGCATTGTATTCGGAAGCTCGATATGTTGAAAAGAACATATATTATTGTTACAATATCATTCAGTATCATAAATAAGCGCCCATTCATAATGAACTGTTTTGCATCGAAAAAATAGATGATTTTTAAAAGAAAAGTCCCCAAAATTAATTAATGTATGTATCTGAAATGAGTTTAAAAACTTCAATTAAGTCGTGTATACACATGTTTTCAGTTTATGTTTGTTAAAAAAAAGGTGCAAATTAGAAAAAAACATATTTGATAGAGTGAAAAGAACCATTTCAATACTTCAAATGAAATGTTTCAAAGTCAGTTTATGAGTTTTATAGAGAAATATGATCACTTCGCACTTCTAAGTTTTTTTCTTTTTTCTTTGTAACATTATTTAGCAAAATAATCCCTTATTACGATGGAGCCGATATTTCTTTTACAGTAACATGTATACAAAAACTTAACGGTTGATACATTTAAAGAATCAATCGTTTGTTTCAAAGTTTATTTTCTTAAATACACAGTTTACCACGTGTGTCCCTGAAACTTTATCTGCCTGAAATTTAACTGATATCTTTATTACAATATTTTAATATCTTTTTTATTATCATGAGATTTGTTATTCTTAAGTTCTGTAGTATGCGTCATACCGTTGATCATCCTCGGCCATTCCACAAAGAATATTATCCCCTTTCTGGGCAGCTGTGGGTGTCCATTTAAGATCCCAGTAAACTACACCAGGGTGTGTAGAGTCATTGAAAGGTCCAGTATATGTCATTCCAGGAGGACTTGTTAATGATATATCTACCACTCTAAGTGTAAAATGATAAAAGATAGGCTGTGTTAAGCAATAGATCAAAATAAATTAGGTTTAAAGATTCATGTGCGTACGCATAAAACTACCAAGACTTTTGTTTTCGATTAAGGTGCGAGTTACTTTAGATATCATATTGATTAAAAGGATTCCTAGGCATGTCAAATGTATGCATGGTCTCAGTAGCAACCTTGCCACTTCTATTTAATTTTATAACGATCTGAATTGGTTATTTTTCTGAAACTAGAAAATAGAAACTTTGTAATTTTCCAAATATATTTTTGTAAAAAGTTTTGTTACAAATTTTCTATACATAGATTATGTGAAAGAACTTTCCAGTGATTACATACGTTGATTTCGGATTCCTGGCGTTGGAAGCATACATCTTGGTATTAACACTGGCATTTGCAGCAATAGTTATATGACTACCTTGGGTAGGTGTAGGAGGAACAAATATCGGTTTCCAGTTACAATCTAGTGGCTTGGATTTGACATGAATAATAAACTGTAAAAAGCATAAATATCGTGATATTTAATTATAAAAATCACTGTATAATTTTATTAACTACTAAGGATGGTGTTTACATTCAAGTTACAAAAGTATGCTATATGCTATCTCAGAAAGTAATTATAGCTGAAAAGGAACGTTCTATCTGACTGGCATATACAATTAAGGAACAACACAATTTGCCTTCAAGGAATGAAAGTATTATTGTAGTCAAAATCGTTGTCTTTATGTTTGTCGATTTCCTTTAGAAGACCTATATATAAGCATTTCTCATGGATATTTCTATGTTAGGAAATATGATAAACGAGATGACTTTTTGGCTCAATTAAATCTCTAGTGTATTATGAAAATTACGTTTGCATCCTGATAATTATTTTACATATATGTGATCTGCTTAACCTTTTAAGATTGTAAATTTACCAATGGAAGTATTATCAAGTAAAATAATTGTTATAATGCACACATAATAATTATGAGAGCTAAAAAGTCTTTTATTTTATCATATTACTTTTCATTGAGATATCCATGAGAAATTCTAAACAAAGGTTTATAAAAGGAAATCGATCTATTTCATTGTTTGAAATGTGCCCTACGTAATGCTCGAAAAATATCATTATTGGTATTCAAAATTATGAGGTATGTAAAAAGTATGTTTAAAACATGTACCTGAAGAGGCACTGCTGTTATTGGAGTACTTGTATTGTAAGAGGTATTTCCGATTAACATTTGGGTCTTTGGAAAGTCCTCTATAGTCAATGCAGCGGCATACCAACCACCGTCCTTAAAGTTAGTATTGTCTGCGTTAATTGCTAGTGTACATGTGTCCTGAAAATATTTGTAAAACATGTTAAGATAAATTTAATTTTGTGAAGAATCGAACCTAGTGTGTAACGAAAGTTATTGAAAAAAGGTACTAAAAGTAATATCGAAATTTATTAATAAGTGAACGTCCAAAACAATCAAATGCACATTAACATTTTTTTTAAAACCACACCTGTTTATTGCTTTTTATTATTATTATTTATTTGAATACAGCTACAATTCAATCTTCATAAGTACTATGTAAAAGTTACACATAACTGAATTTGTTAGTTCTTGAATTCTCGAACTTATACTTCAGAAATCACCATAAAATTGGTATAAATAAAGCTTTTCAAGAAATTTAACGAATCAAATATTCTATATATTTTAAATCGTAGAGGATGGTTGTTTATAAGTTGACAGATGTAGGAAGCTAAAGTATCACATAGCATTTACTAAATTGTGAGGGTTTATGTAAAGACATGATATCCATAGCAATCAGTGGTCTCATAAATACAGACAAATTGATAATACTAGTAGTTACATAAAGCCAGTAAGTGTTATCAATGAACTGTGTCATCAATGCAATAGACGAAATAAATCCCAGGTAAGAAGCAGACTTGAGTTTTCCATTGTCCTCGATCCCTATCTCTAGAATTTATATTTATTGACAGGTGGAGTAATACAGGTTTTTCCCCCTTTTTTGTCGTGTTAATAATACTTCAAATTAAAGTGTATCTGATTATTTTTGTTTGTTCTTGTTCTTTTTGTTTGTACTTTGAAATTTAAGATTTTTCATACTGCACCAAGACAACTCGGGTCCAAATTAAGTTAAATATATAGTTTTGAGCAAAAGCTTTAAATAATAAATTGAAGTTGTAGACACTTTACCTCGTCCAGTGTTGCCACAGGAACAGCATTACAGATACTATGACATTCTTCATTGACCGCCCAGCGACATCTTACTTTATCTCCGTCAGGATCAACCATTGGTATCTGTATCTCATGTATGCATTGAAATTGCAGCCTAAATGTCCAAGATATGGTTATTCACATTAGCGGAAATTCCACTATCCCTCATCTTTTGTATTAACTTGGGGCAACTGTTTTTTTCTAAATTTTAATCCTACCGGAGACATTTGTTGATAAATTGACGAGGAATTATCATTTTCAAAACGCCTGCTCTAAGTATGCCTTCTATGCAAGGAAAGGAAAACATTCTTAAGCAGACAATTTCTTTCTGTGACCCAAAGACATTAATTAAAAAAAAAGCATAATGAAATAGGATTTTTAGGTTAACAGAAGTTTTTACCGGTGTTTTGGGATGCATTGATGTTACGCATGTTATAATAAAGGGCTATATATACCAGAAAATCAAGCAAATCTGATCAACAGGACGTTGTAGGATATTTTAGGGAACCAAGGTGTCATTTTGACGTGCGTTTTGAACAGCGCTACCAATTAATAAAATTTTATAAAGGTGTAAGTTAAATTGTTAAATTGACTTACTCATATAATGGTTTACTAGCTGTCACTGGACTTGCATTAGGAAGACCAGTATCACTCCGCTTCCCTAAATTAACTATGGTTTGAAGATTCCATCCTCCATCAGAATTACCCGTCTGGGAAAACGGTTGAGCAAGCTGCATCCACATAGACCCAGTATAACTGTTAATATTTCAAATAAGAAGCCAACGTAATTTCAATAAAGACAAATCCTTCTAACACAAATCACATTGCTCTTAGAAGATAAGTCAAATAAAAACTTAAATGGTAGTTTTAGAAATTAATCAGTTGCACATCTGCATTAGTAAAAGTTTATACAATTAAAGTTTGGGATCACATAATGTTTGTTGGTAAATCTGCAGATGCAAATACGTCAACGTATATGATACGATTTGCACGTCTTTAAATGACAGACCTCTAAGAAAGGATCAATGTGAAGCAGTGAGTATATATAACTTAATTGTGAAGTAGAAATTGCATTAGTACGCTAACAGATTTCTTTGTGAAGCAGGAAGTATATAGCAATGAGTACCTATCTCGAAAGGGTAAATATTGTGCAGGATTATTTGTCACTTAGTTTTTCGAAAGTGTCAATATAATATAAAGCAGGAATTACATATCAATGAGTAGCCTAAAATGTCAGTTTGAATAAGGAATTTTACAATTACAGACGTGCTCGGAAGATTTAGTGTGAATCGTGAATTTTATATCACTGGGAACATAAAAGGGTCCGTGTAAAGCAGGAATTATATTTACATGAAGTGTATATCGATTAGTCCTGAAGGTGTCAGTGTGAGGCAGAAATTACTACAATGTAGTATGTGTCACTTTGTAACCTGAAAGGGTTATTGTGAAGCAGGAATTATATAATACTTGGTAGCCCGAAAGTCTTCGTGGGAAGCAGGAATTATATATATCCTGCAATTGGGTGTTCTACTATACAGATAAAGTCCTACAGATATCGCTATGCTGTATCTGTATACTATACAGATATCGCTTCAAAGCCGGACTGAGTATTGCATGAACCTGGAATAATATATTGACCTGTATATATATCAATGAGTAGCACGCTAGGTGTCAGTATGAATCAGGAATTAAATAATACTGCGTAGTCCGAAAGGTGTCAATACTAAGCAGAAAATACATATCACTGAGTAGACCAAAAGTGTATTAGTGAAGCGTTTGAGTAATGTAATCTGCCATTACAAACAATCGGCTCATTCAGTCTAAACGTTTTGGTCTTATGTATATTTGTTCTATTTTTTATGACCAACAACATTTGGCGAATAAATATTGTAATGTAGCCATCTGGCAGTCGGTTTAAAGATATGTGAAGAAGAGAGGCGAAAGATACCAGGACAGTCAAACTCATAAATCAAAAATAAACTGACAACGCCATTGCTACAAAAAAAAAACGACAAACAGACAAACAAAAGAACATATGACACAACATAGAAAACTTAAGAATAAGCAATACGATCCCACTAAAAAAATAAGGGTGCTCCGGAAGAGTAAGGAGATCCTGCTCCACATTTGGCACCGTCGTGTTGCTTATGTGATAATACATCCGGTAAATAGTCTTATTCGGTAGGTCACATTCACTTCACCATCTCATAAAACAGAGCTTTTTCTATAAAATGGGCATCGTAGATACAAATTTCTTGTTTTGGGTTACAATAATTCATATTTTGTGAAGAACCACACTGAATCTTCCAGAAAATATACTGAAGATGATATTATTAAAATGCTGGACTTTTTGATCGACAATATATTTGTTGAGTTTGGGGGAATTATATTTCAACAAACAGTCGGTATTCCAATGGATACTAATTGTGCACTCCTGCTGGCCGATTTGTTTTTGTACTCGTTTGAAGCAGAATTCATTCAGAACCTTCTAAAAGACAAAAAGAAAGAGCACCTTGCGAAATTCTTTAATTTTACTTTTCGATATATGGACGATGTTCTATCATTGAATAACCAATAGTTCAGCCAATACTTACATCTCATATATCCCAGTTAACTTGAAATCAAGAATACTACTGATACTAGAAGGATTGCTTCAAAGCTTGATCTTTTCCTCAATATTGACGCAGATGGACGACTTCACACGAAAATCTATGATAAACGGGACGATTTCAACTTTCCAATTATTAAATTCCCATTTCTCAGCAGTAACATTCCCTCTGCACCTTCGTATGTTGTTTACATATCACAATTAATACGTTATTCTCGTGCTTGTTCACACAACACGGAATTCGTATACAGGAGTGTGCTCCTTATGCAGAAACTACTCCAACTTATTTATGAGGAGGACAGATTAAAATTGACACTCCTTAAATTTTATGGACACCATCACGAATTGGTTGATCCATACGATGTGTCTTTGACCAAACTAGCTAATGACATGTTTACCACATGCTAGATTGTGGTTTGTCATAACGTCGTCTAATCTTTTAATTACCGAGCGTGACTTATTCCCGATTGCGACTGTTTTGTTAAGTGTGAATTCGCATCACTATAAGACGTGTTACGGTACTTGTCTATCCCAAATTCATGTATTTAGGTTTGATGTTATATTTGTAATTCTAATCGGATTTTGTCAAATGTGTTGACGTCTTTGCTATTATATTCATGTGTTATGATAAAGAAAATTGATCACCGCCTTCATTTATTACATTTGATTTTGTTCAACGTAATCTGTACGATATTTAATGTTTTAAGTTATATTCAAAACAAACCGGACATAGCTATATCACCGTGTAGAACGCCACATGCGGGGTGTCGGCTATGTTTGACACGGGGTGGCAATTTCGAAGCGAAGAAAAACTATCAAAGTAAGTTCAAGTATCAAAATTTCTTTATTTAGAGTTCTTTGTACCATATAATGTACTGCACGGAAGGAACTGAAACACAATCTATTTCCTGCAAGCAAAATCAGTCGTTTCCAGTGCTCTGTTTACTCAAACACGTCTCCCTAGTTTTCCGTGTTGCAGATTTTTGGCTTCATACGCAAATTTCTGAATAAAAAAATACTTTAGAAGACATCCCTCTGCAACATTTATATAGAATTGAATTCTTATTATGGAATTCAACCAAATAACAGCTTTATACTTAAAATTGATTGGTTATTAAAGAAGTTTTTCATCAAAATATAAAGTGTCGCTCGGGGTGTCAGATTTTGCATCTCAAGGGGTAGAGGCTTTCAATAAAAAAAAGAATAGATTTCCATATGAATCATGTAGATCGGTCTTTTCCTGATATTTGTTATATCAAACACACCTACTTTATGACGATAACATATTAAAAACTAAAAGTACTTCATTTGGTCTGTTTTTTAGTCATATTAGACATGTGCTTTTGAATTCATAAATAGTAAAAAATAACTCAAAATATGTTTTTTACCGCTGGAAAATGATTTCATTTCCTTTTAAAAAGTTACAATCATGGTCAATGCACCGAAACATGGAGGGAAATTACAGAGCAGACATCTATATAAGATTTTACCGAAGCCACTAACAGTCACACTCCATCAAAGATCATCATCAGGTTCCTCCCGAAAGCGCTCCTGCAAACCGCAAAAAGTACTCACTCAAAACGAATTCGGTTACTCTCGTCAATGACACACTCACCGGAATCTTTTGCATCAAATGACAATGCAGCTTCAGGGAAACATGAAAACAACGACACTAATATTCTTAAGTATTTCAAAACAGCGATTCAAAATCTTGAAAAAAAATATTTTGTTTTTGATTTCCTTACTTTTATCCAAATGGTAAATTTAATAGGTGGATCAAACAGTATTGAGCATATTACAGAAAGCTTATGTAAGCGCAGAATGGCCGACCCATCTACGCAGAAATAAGTTTCGCAGTTCAAAGACAAATGATACTATCACACTTTATCGCCATGACCCTTGATACTTAGTATTCCAAAGTCTGACCTCTGTTTAAGACATATTAGTTCTAACATTGAAACATTTCATTATGTGCCATGAGGCTGACATGGTTTCTTAAATACAATATGTCTCCTGTGCTTTCATTAACATAACGTGATTGTGTTCCAAATATGTCACTGGCACTAGAAAGAACCGAGTTGATACAAGAAAAGTTCCATTATATAAAACAATGACGCCCGTAATCCAACGATCACAAACACAAATATCGATTGATGCCAATTGTCACTCGCCATTCCTTCAAACTTTAAAGGACAACAATTTTGGCGGATGGCAAGCTCTTTACGGCCTGTAATTCGTAGACCTAAATCTTTACGAGCCTCATGGGCTCTTTTACAAAGAAAAAGTTTCAAAAACTTGTCTATACCCAATAATTGTTTGCTGTGTATTTATTTGGTCTTTTAGAAGGATGTAAAAAAGTTTGTAGCAAGTTTTCCAAAACCTCTTAGTTGTTTTCCGATACCATATTTCGTATGTTATTCTTTTTGTCATAAATCAGACCCTCCCAAAGAAAAGACGAAGAGAAATATTGTCGAACGGATATTTATTTGCTTTTACTATTCGGATAAAAGATGGAAATCAACAGCCATAGAAAGTTTTTTTAAGATTTTGAATCCCTTTTTGAATTTGTTGAGAATAGTGGTGTAATCGTCTTCAGGTCTCCTTGAAGCTATTTTGTCATTTGATGTTAAAGATGCCGGAGAGTGTTTCATTTGAGAGAGTTATTGATTTCGTTTCGGAGTGAGTGTTGTTTTTTTTTTGCAGCATGCACAAGCGCTTTTGTGAGGAACCTGATGAAGAATTTTGATGCCAAAGATAGAGTTTGCATGTTGGTGGCTTTGGCAAAATCTTAAATGGAGATCTGCTTTATGATTTTTCTCCATGTTCCGGTGCCTTGAGCCACATCAGTGACCATATGACCATGATAGCGACTAGAAACCTAGCTTCACACAAAATATTTTGAGTCATTTTTTATTATTTATGAAATCAAAAGAACATGACTTATATGACTTAAAAATTAGCAAAATGAAGTACTTTCAAATTTTTATTTGTTATAATAATATAGAGATGTGTTTGAATTAAAAAAGTATCAGATAAAGACCGATTCACATGATTCAATTGCAAATCTATTTATTGGAAGCCTCTACCCCTTGAGATGCAAATTTGACACCCCGAGCGACACTTTATATTTTGATGAAAAACTAGTTTTATAACCAAATAATTTTTAGTATGAAGCTGTTATTTGGTTAAATTCCATAATATGAATTCAATTCTATATAAATGTTGCAGAGGGAAGTCGTCTAAAGTAGTTTTTTATTTAGAAATTTGAATATGAAGCCTAAAAATCTTCAACACGGAAAACTAGGGAGAGGTGTTTGAGAAAATGGAGCACTGGAAACGACTGATTTTGCTTGCAGGAAATAGCTTGTGTTTCAGTTCCTTCCGTGCAGTACATTATATGGTACTAAGAATTCGAAATAAAGAAATTTTGATACTTGAACTTACTTTGATAGTTTTTCTTCGCTTCGAAATTGCCACCCCGTGTCAAACACAGCCGACACCCCGCATGTGGCGTTCTACACGGTGTATATAATATAATAGTTTTAAAACTGCTACCTTAGTTTTCTATTTATAAGTATTGAAATGTGCATTGTTATTTTAAAAATGTAATATCAGTATTTAGTTCAAATATAATCTTAAATCAATCCTAATTCTATTTTATTCATTCAAATGTGGCGTCATTTTTAATTTTTTGTTGATCTGTTTTTCAAATTCAAATGTGACGTCATTTTTTTTGTCATTTTTTACAATTTCGAATATGACGTCACTTGGCGAATGTGTCTTTTTTTGTGTTGCATTTTGTCGGGTTATGTAATGTATTTCGGTTGTTTCCTGTTATTAGTAAATACTTCAGTTTTATCATGTATATCTTTTGTATAGTCTTTTATAAAATTTACTGTTTGCAAAAGTATAAATTATTCTAAATAATAGGGATGCTCTGGTATCTAACAGAAAACCCTGGCCGTTTTTTGGCACAACTTTTTTGAACTTTAAGTCATCGATGCTGTTCAACTTTGTACTTGTTTCGGCTTTCAAACTTTTTTATCTGGGCGTCACTAGTACGTCTTGTGTAGACAAAATGCATTTCTGGCGTATTAAAATTTTAAATTGTTGCCTTTTGTTAGCTATTATTCGTGTGTTTCTTTGTCAATTGTGTTTTCCTATTTATTTATATTGTAGTCCTGTAATGTGTTGTCATTTTAATTATGTATTTCACATGGCCATAAAAGAGGGAGGTTTGGCATGCCACAAAACCAGGTTCAACCCACCATTTTTCCCTCTAAAAATGTCCTGTACCAAGTCAGGAATGTGGCCATTGTTATATTATAGTTCGTGTCTGTGTTACATTTTAACGTTGTGTTTCCGTTGTGTCGTTTGTTTTCTCTTATTTTTGAGTGTGAATTCACATTACTATAAGACGTGTCACTGTTCTTATCTTTCCCAAATTCATCATTTGGTTTTGATGATATATTTGTTATTCTCATAGGATTTTGTCTAATGCTTAGTCCGTTTCTGTGTGTGTTACATTTGAATGTTGTGTCGTTGTTCTCCTGTTATATTCAATGCGTTTCCCTCAGTTTTAGTTTGGTACCCCGATTTTGTTTTTTGTCCATGGATTTATGAGTTTTGAACAGCCTTTATTTATTAACGAAAGGGAAAGGAATTGTAGTTACGACGTAAGGATACAAATGGATACTTAAACTCCTAAGTTGAAATCTAACTGGCAATGCCATATGTGACAAAAACGCGAAACAACTGCAAGGCAAACAACAGTACACTAGACACAATATAGACAGTTTTGCACAGCATTTAGTTATTTATGGTAAAAATGTTTTAGCTTGGTCCTGTTTAAAATAAATAGATACACATATGGTGTATTATTAGTTATCTTGGTGTAATAAGGGGTGTACAGAATTTTACACCGTTGTTGAAAATTCATACACCCTGAGGCGCAGCCAAGATAACGAATTTATTTCTTATGAACAATTCATTTACTCATTTTTAAACCAAGATGTAAAATTGAAAATGGAAAATAAATTTCAAGTGTATCATTTTTTCGATTATTTCACGTCAATTTTTTTCTACTGTAATTTGGGGAAGGTTCAGGAAAAAAATTGTGTTCTTTAAATTTTCAAGATTTCTTTTTTTGTTTAATTTAAAAAAAAAAAAAAATTTTTTTCCTTTTTTGGCAAAATTTTAGTTTTTTCCTTTTTATTGGCAAATTTTTATTTTTTTTAATTTTTTGAATTTGTTTTGTTTTTTGAAATTTTTTGACAAAATTTTATTTTTTGAAATTTTTTGAATTTTTTTTGTTTTTTAAATTTTTTTTAAATTTTATTGACAAAATTTTATTTTTGGAAATTTTTTGGCAAAATTTTATTTATCCCGGGTTGAACCAGGGTGGGTGTTATTTACACCGGGGTAGTCAACCAATCAGATTGCAGTATTTTTGCTCCATAAGAAATAAATCCAGTTATTTGATTTACCTAACTATAAAAGGTCCTTTGTGGGGAAACGTGTATTGAAAACTAGCCTCCCCTTGTTCCCATCCTTCCTCTTTAACGGCTGCTGTACATGTATAGTATGCAGGACCTACAGATGGTTTAGTTGTATCATTGCAACCACTGACACATTTCCAGTCTTTGTTGCCAATAAATTTGTCTTGAACATATTGTCCTATTTTGGTTTCTGTACACCCTGGTCCTGCTCCATATCTCCATGCCATTTTAAATTTGAATTCAACCTGCAATATCGTTTTAAGAATAAAAGAAAATATGAGTCCGTGGAGCAGCAACCAAGGACACAGAAATCTAAAAACATCTAGAGGTCTGGATGGTCTTTGACATGATTAAAATAGGAAATTATTTTTTATTTTTTTTATTTAGTAAGTTGTTCGTTAGTTTCTTATATATTAACCAGTTACATCTGTGTTTTTTGTTAGATGTATTACCATTTGTTTTCATCTGATGAATTAAACCTTTTTCAACTGATTTTTATAGTTCTTAAGATGTAATGTTACACCAACCTTCAGACTAGTATAACCCCGCCGCATTCTGTATGTGCCTGTCCCAAGTTAGGGACCTGTAATTTTACATTTGTCATTCTGGGGTCTTTTATAGCCGACTCTGCGGTGTGGGCTTTCCTTATTGTCGAAGATCTTACGGTAATATATAGTTGTTAATTGCTTTGTCATTTTGGTCTCTTCTGGAAAGTTGTCTCGTTGGCAAGTATACCACATACTCTTTTTCATATTAAAATTTAAACAAATGTACCATTTAAAAATGATGCAAGTGTATTATCTAGATCAGAAATATTTTGAACTATAGTATAAATAAGATGTGGTATGAGTGTCGGTGAGACAACTCTCCATCCAAGTCAAAATGTATTAACATTTAACAATTATAGGTTCAAGTACGTCCTTCCAACACGGAGCCTTGGCTATCATCGAACAGCAAGCTAAAAATGAGAAGGAATGAACAATTAAGACCAAAAGTAGGTTATGGAAGTTGAACCAACTCAGATGAAGGGTGGAACATATGGTTTACAGGGGTAAATAAGGGACAGCCATTTCTATCGTAACAGGTTCACTTTGAGAATTGTAGCAAGTGTTCTTTCATGTGCATATATTGTATGGCATTTACGCTACCAACTGCATGTATCGAATTTAAAGGCCTTATTTTGACCGGACGTGACTGCCTCAATTAACACTCCATAGCCAAACGGAAGCACAATTTTGCAAAGCTATTACAAACGGATTGGAGAACTGTGAAGGAAAAGTGATGTAAGAATATCTTTTAAGAAGCTGTTGTCTAACCAATATTCATCAGGATGTATGACCTCAGGAAATTAATAAATATTTTTCTTACAGTTAAAATAACTTGTTTTGAATGCATTTTACATACACAGCAAAGCAAGATGCAACGACAAAAAAATGTGTTTGCTGGTCTCAGTTTATATGATAGTAACATACTAGGTAGTACTCTTTTATGAGTATTAAGATGCTCTTTAATTTTTTAACGTAGTCGCATTTTCATATTATTATAAAATTGAGAATGGAAATGGGGAATGTGTCAAAGAGACAACAACCCGACCAAATAAAAAACAACAGCAGAAGGTCACCAACAGGTCTTCAATGTAGCGAGAAATTCCCGCACCCGGAGGCGTCCTTCAGCTGGCCCCTAAACAAATATATACTAGTTCAGTGATAATGAACGCCATACTAATTTCCAAATTGTACACAAGAAACTAATATAAAAATAATACATGACTAACAAAGGCCAGAGGCTCCTGACTTGGGACAGGCGCAAAAATGAGGCGGGGTTAAACATGTTTGTGAGATCTCAACCCTCCCCCTATACCTCTAACCAATGTAAAAAAATAAACGCATAACAATACGTACATTAAAATTCAGTTCAAGAGAAGTCCGAGTCTGATGTCAAAAGATGTAACCAAAGAAAATAAACAAAATGACAATAATACATAAATAACAACAGACTACTAGCAGTTAACTGACATGCCAGCTCCTGACTTCAATTAAACTGACTGAAAGATTATGATTTCATCATATGAAAATTTACACAGGGATATCTAACTCGCATGAAATTCACGTGAAACTCAATTCATATGAATCTAAAGTGAAATTCACGTAAATTGCATATACGTGAAACTCAAGTGAAATCATGAGCTTCACATAAATTTCATGTAATTCATGTGAAGCTCAAATGAAAATGGCATGACATCTATTCTCGTGAAATTTACGTGAATTTTACAGACCAAGTTATTCAAATGACATCTACATATTCAAATTTAATTACAATACCATTTTGATGTAAAGTTCACATGAGATTCATGTAAATATCAATTCACATGAAAGCTCGTTTGAAAGAGATTTTACGTGAAATCATGTGAGCTGCATGTACAAGATTGAAATAAGAAACATGTCTTTCAATAACAAAATGTAGAAATGAACTTGATAAATTGACGTCGATTAGAAGTATTTTTAAAGTTATTTCACAAATTTTTATTCAGTCAAAATTTTTACATTTAAATTGAAAAAATTTCGACAATTAACAAGTCAAAACTTTGAGATTTAAAAGTCAACGTTTCAAGTTGGAGTCAATTCTTAAGGATTTGCGTCCATTTGTTTTTAATTAAACTCGCGTTTGACAATGACAAAAGCACAATTCTCATACCATTTTATGAATCCCTGATACCCTTCTGACCTTCGTATTTCGCAGTTCGAAATAAATGTATTATTCATGATTATTGTTTCCAAGTAATCATTTTTTTGTATAATTATTGATTAACATACTAATCTTCTCATTATAATAGGTCTATCGAAATATAAAATAATAAATATTTGGTGTAAAAGAATAGATACATATTCTTCAAGTTGACAACGGTTAGCTTACTGTATTTCCTCCAAGAGATTTCCAGCTGATTGTTCCTCCTCTGAAATGGGATGCATGGATACTTCCAACCAAAATTACTAATAACCAAATAATTTTCATGATTGATAAGTGTAACTTTCTGCGTCAAGCGTTTCACAAATGAAATAGTAAAATTATATATTCTGGTGTAATTTTGGCAATTAACCCATTTTGCCCTTCACTATGTCGCAATATATATAATTTATTAGAAACAATTTGAATTGTGTGTTATTGGTAATAAGGGTGTATTAATTCTGTCTCTCTCTCTCGTTATTCAAATGATATCTAGAATACATAGATACATTGAAGTAGAACAAATATTATAAGATTGAAAGCTTTCTTGATTTTGTTATAGCGCGCGTGCTTAAAGCTCGTAAAAACAGGGCTTGATCTCTTTGTCAATAATCTTTTACATTTAAGGTCCTGAAACTTTTGATTTTATTTACAATGTGTAATGTTGATGGGCAATATCTTTAAAAGACGGTTAATAATTAGCAGGAAGTCCAACGTATATTGAGATTAAAAGTTTATGTATATACTAAATATATTATGTTTTGAACTATATCCAGATTAAAAGTTTATGTATACTAAATATATTTTATGTATGTTTTGAACTGTCCATGCAAAGGTTATGAAGAACTATTGAACAAAAATTCATGGTTTTAGTGATTCCAAAGCTTAATATCCTTTTTCAGTGCATTTAAAATAAAACAATTACTTTCATTCTTTAAATAAAATTGAATGCATTCTAAATGCACAACTTATGAAGGACTCAAACAAGTCTTGCAATGTTACTCACTTATGCTTTACCATTTAAAAATACAGGATTAGCTTCTACATTTTCTCTTTTAATATTATTGTCCATTTGACTTCTATATATTTGCAGAAAAAAATTCTTAAAAATTCATTTTTAAGAATTTATAATTTTTTCCTTGATATTATCAGATTATTACATGGCATTTTTCATATCGCATGTATTATCAGCCCTAGGTTCAATATCAGCCCAAGAGCCGCACGGCTCGAGGGCTGATATTGACCGAGGGCTGATAATACATGCGATATGAAAAATGACATGTTATGATCTTTTTATCATATGCTTCAACGGTAGAGAAAAATAACAGATTCACATATTGATCCTTTTATGTGGTTCCCAAAGTTTAAAGAGTAAAAAAGTTCACGGCCGTCGGGCCCAAAATTTGATACATGCAATATGAAATCTTTCTATCATATGACTCAACAGAGAGAGAGAAAACAAACATTTTTAATATGGACGAATCGGCAAAAAATAATTCAACAATATACCTAATGATCATTGTTTAGAAAAGTCAACCTTTTAAGAAAACTTTCTAAATTATGTTTAAGAAAAACTTAAAAAATGCATTTATTAAATAATTTTTTTTTTTTTTTTTTTTTTTTTTTTTTTTTTTTTTATTATTTTAAACAATATACTTTCCAGTATTCAAATAATTGTTTTGTACACTACTTTGTAATGTTTTTCACTGAAAACGTAGCATTGAGGTGTATTTTCCGGAATTGGCCGAGTGTTACCGGAATGCCATGTGATAACGTTACGGAAAGGCATGTGATAACAATCGAAGCATGTGATAAACTTTTCATATAAGCCCGCTAAGCACCAATGTGAAAAATATGGAATTTACGTCAATTTAAAGCTATTATCATACGGTAAAATTTATATGTTATTTAGTCTAGGTATATGATAAATGTTAATATATGGTATACACGAAATCTGAAAATTAATTTCACAATTTTTGGTCGGCAATATTTTAAAAAGTTTCCCATTAGGTCTCTCTGTTAATTTTATTTTTTGAAGTGTTGATTACCTGATGGAGTAAGTATAAGTTGTGTAACGACCTTCTTAGCAATAATTTTAACAGCCATAACACAAATCTGACGCGTATTTTTTTCAAATGTTTTTTTGAAGCAATAATAAAAGTCAGTTGAAATAGTTTTATTATAACGTATCAGGTGCTTTGGGACGAGACAATTCTTGTGTTGCTCTGCCTTTTTATTTTCTCTAAAATCAGTAATTAAATGTTATTAGGATTTTTTTATGTGAAAATACGAAAAAAAAAATTGAAATTAAAAGAACATTAGAACACGAATTTTGAAGAAAAAAAACAGAGCAAATTAAAGTGTTCTAAAACATGAATCAGTTTGATTTACAAAATATTACTGAATAGTTATACATACAGCTGACCTCAGAAAGAAACTTTTTCTATATCAAATTGTGACAAAATCAACAATTTTTGGGTAGTTCTTTTTACTCTGAAGTTATGATATTTCATTTATTTTTAAAGCACGAACGTCAGAACAGATGATAAATTTTAAAGATCTTTAAAGCGTACAGAGAATTTGTAAAACAACGAGGAGATGTGTCTTGGTTGAGCAAACCATATCGTTTATTTTGTTAAACATAAAAGTAAATATAGGATTTGTGGCAAAGAGACAGCGCCCCAACAACTCAAAAAGATACTTTTATTTTAAGAGATCAACATACGGACGGGTGTTTAACAATTATAGGCAGTTTTCTACACGACATGTCAAGTTTTGATTGTTGCGTGCTCGGAATCTAGAAAAAAAGTTAACAAATCTAAAGAATATATAATAGATTTTATAGATCTGCAATCGACACCATATTTCTAAAAATGATATAAACATTGGATAGGCACATGGACATGTCGAGGGGATGGTTGGGGGATATAATGTTTGCGAGCAGTTGTTGTCATAGTTCTTTTCACACACAACTAACTAACTATAAAACATGGAGGTTATGATGAGATAACCTCCGTGAACTCAGTGACGAATTTCTTTGAGAGTAAAGCTTTCTGTGTTTTAATGTAAACGTATTTTATTACAGACTCAGTCAGTTTTATAGCTACACGAGTGAAGAAATGAATATGAAATATACACTTATTTCAATAATGATTAGGATTAGCATATAAACTTGTCTCCCTAAATTCAAAAATAAAGTTACGAAAATATGTCCAGTTAACAGCAAACGAATATGTACGCACGTATAAAAAAGGTCAATGAATACCATAATATAAAGAATGATCAGTATAAGTTGATATATTATAAAAATATTAGAATGAGATTTCTTATTACTAATGGTCTTGAAAAAGTACTTTCCAATTGCAACAAAGCAAATGTCAAAAAAGCATACAGGGCGCTACTGTTCAATCGTTTCCTGATATCCACTGTGCTATATATATACAATAAAGGTGAAATATGATAAAATGAATCATTTTGCAAGTAAGGAATACCATCTACAATGTAACTGAAGAATTCAAACAACTAGAGCAAAATTTAAAGAAACTGAAATAATAAAATAAGAATTTTAGATCGTTTATTAAAAGCCGAAAGTGCAAATCTAGACCTATAGTATACAGAATCCAAAACCTTGACTAAAAAGTTAGTCAATCCACACCGAAAATGTCACGACAACATAATACCGTTTACATTTGCCTTGACTGTGATGAGCTTTAGCCCTATTAAAGGAATACACAAAAGATTTATAAAATAAATTCTCAATAAAGTCGGCCAATATCTTAGTACACTGTGACATAAATTAAATGATAGTTCCAAGTAGACTGCAGTAGACACAATCAACTACCAGTATATAAGTAGACGGTCTGCAACTTCACTGGCTTAGCTACAGAAGACCAGAAGGCTCTTCCAAACACCAAGGCGTAGACTATTCGAATCCGCAAACACCGAGTTGCCCATATAATGCTATCTGCAATCAATCTAGTTGAAAATATACTGAACAAGCGCTAATTCAGTAATTGCGCACCAATTAATCTGATGAATGGCGGCTAACTGAAAAACAGCTGGTTAGACAATATCATACAACAGTCGTAGATTGACAGTTAATTGAATCTATACAACATGCTTAAAAATGGCTATTCAGACTTGTATGACTATTTCAACCATCGTATTTCAAAATTTCAATGGAAAAACCGGTTAGTTTAATAATCAATTTATACTCAATGGAAATAAAACAATATTTATGACTTCGAATGATGTTAATTTATGGACCACGCTTATTAACATTATAACTTGGCTATTTTGCCGGCTATTTTACCGGCTCCGGCAAAATAGCGATTTTCATAGAGTTTTGCTATTTTAGCCGGTCTTATTTAAGATTTATAATCAGACTATATGAAACACATTTTTAAGTTCGACTTATATGAAGACCTATCATATACGGCAGGTTTTGTAACACTTTGAAAACAACTATGTATAACTGTGGTTGGAAACGTGAAACGAGGACTATAAAGTTCAAGAAAACCAGACAAAACTTTGATAATATACTATCATGGTGCAATAAAGTATTTAAATAAATAAATAAAAATAATTTGTACAAATTGTGTGAATGTTGGTTATAATGTATATGTATATATATATCTGAAGTTTTGCAAAAGGGATGCAGACGCAAAAGAAACAAGTGTTATGTGCAGTTCATGTCTGCAGTGGCAGCATTGTTTCTTGTGACAGACTAAAAAATGCACCAAAAGTAAGGCACTATAGTTTTGAAACAGCTTGTGAAGCAGTAATTGTTTGGTTGTTTTTTCTAATTTTTACTTATTATTTTTTTTATTAAAAGTTTTATTTAGAATTTCGATTTTTTTTATGAGTTTGTATGTTTTGCATGCTTTGGTTATATGCATTTATGTTTACATTATTTAAAAAATAGACATATTTTTACATTCACAGACTTCCTATTGAAGAAAAAATACAAGTAAATTTGATTCTTTGCTTTTTTAAGATGTTTTAAAAGACATCAGTCAGTATTTTTTTTTTAGAATTATTATTAAAGTCAAGAATATCAATGTTTATATAGGCACGATTTGTATTCAATGTTTTAAAGAAGACATATATATTTGTTTTAAAATTTCCCATTTCAGTTTATGTTTCTATATTTGTCTTTTCTAAATTCCTATACTTATATTTTAATCTTAATTAAGACCGGCAAAATAGCAAAACTCTATTTAAATACCTATGTTGCCGGATCCGGTAGAATAGCCACTGCCATCAATTTATGGACCACGCATTTTAACATTACAACTGTGTATCCTTTCCGCTATTTCAGTCAGTGCAAACCTAAAAGATGTCATAAAATTCAGTTACGGCAATATGTTACACATGCTACCTTTTAAATAAAAGACTTAGATATTACTCTTATTCAGGAACATACATATGTTAGATATACTATTAATCCCAGTCTTGATTAGCCAGTAGCTTCAATAGGGTTTCATTATTGATTTGATCAGCATCATCCTGTATCGAGCTTTTATTTTTTTTCTTATCATTTTATACCCTTTTTAACTTGCCGTAACGTTCGGTGCTCTATATCATTATTTTTGCTGAACATCCTAAACTGGTAATATTGAGCTTTGGTAATAAAATATTCAAATTTTAAAGTAAATTTGGATTTTATTAGATAAATACTTACCATCATAAATTCTGAGTGTAACCCCAATTGCGTCATAGGTCAGATGGAAAATCCCGACTAAAAATAAACGTACTCTCACTGGTCCGGACATATACCCCTGTTTGCCCATATTCTTCCATTCAATTTCCTCAAGACAGAAACATAAGGAAAGGGGATGAAGGGGAGGTGGGTGGGACCTATAATTTATGATGGTAAGTATTTATCTAATAAAATCCAAATTTACTTTAAAATTTGAATATTTTATAGCTATAAATACGTTACCATCATAAATTCTGAGTAACAGAATCTAACGTAAAGCTGAATCCCCTGTAACAGAAGAAACAGGAGGAAAGTTCAATCTTTGTGCTGAAACTATAGGTCCAAGAGAGTATAAACTCTCGGCAAAAGTAGCCATAGATTGGAGGTAGTGAGATATAAAAGAGTTCTCATTTCTCCAGAAACCTGCAGACAGTACCTCTTCTAAAGATGCACTGTTAAACAGAGCCCAGGATGTAGAGATACCCCTAACATCATGGGCTTTAACATTAAAACTATTTAAAAGTTCTGCCTTAGAAGAACCATAAGCTAAAGATATGCATTTGCATATCCAAGTAGAAATAGTTTTAACAGAAAGATCTGAGATTCCTTTTTTAATAGGAATAAAGAGTCTTGAGTTAGAAACAGAACGTAAACTACACGTTCTTTCCAGATAAATAGAAAGGATTCTTACTGGACATAAAAGTGCAGAAATAGAATCGCTAGGGAGTGCAGGAATCACAACTGGTTCTGCACCCTTATCTGGAATCTGATTCTTTGCCAAAAAAGCAGGATCCGTCAAAAGAGTAACAGAAGATTTATCCCTGTTAAATCGAAGGCAAGCATCAGAAATAGAGAAGGCATGGATTTCACTCCTTCTCCGTCCAGAAGCCAAAGCTAAAAGAAAACAGCATTTATAGGAAAGAAACCTTAAATCTATTGTTTCTGCTGGTTCAAAAGGAGGAAGTTTAAAAAAGGATAAAACTAGTCCAAGGTCCCACTTAGGAACTAAAGTTTTTTGTCTTGGTCTTTCAAGACTAAAACTACGAACCAAAAGAGAAATATGCTCATTGATTCCAAAATCTGGGCCACCAGAAATATGAATAGTTCTTGAGATAGCTGATCTATATCCCTTAATAGTAGAGGGACATAATCCTTTGGATTCAAAAAGAAAAACTAGAAAGTCTGCTAATTGTTGTACAGTGACTTGGAAAGGATCAATTTCCCGCTCACTACACCAATCTGAGAAGATTGACCATTTTGCATCATAGACAATGCTAGTGGAGTCTCTGACAGACTTTGTGAGATGCTTGGTTGCTCCTTCAGAAAAACCTCTCTTTCTGAGGCTAACCCTGAGAGAAGCCAGGCGTGTAGATGAAGTTTTTCTGGATTTTGATAAAGAACCTTGCCCTTGATTTGAGACAGAAGGTCTGGTCTCAGAGGTAGAACTAGAGGACAAGCACATGATAGGCGCAGAAGGTCTGGAAACCAAGACTGTTTTGGCCATGCTGGAGCAATAACTATGATCTTGCAATTTTCCCCTGCTATTTTCTGAAGTACTGGGGAGAGAAACCTGAAAGGAGGGAAGGCGTACCCGAACATTCCTTTCCAAGATAGGCTCATTGCGTCTACCGCAAAAGATTTTGGATCTGGAACCGGAGACACAAATGTTAGAAGTTTGTGATTGAGACTGGTCGCAAACAGATCTATCTGAGGTGACCCCCAATGAAGAGTCACAGCTTTGAAAACTACTTGAAGTAGTTCCCACTCCGTGTTTACTGGAGCAAGGGATCTGGATAGAGTGTCGGCTAGAATATTGAGGTGCCCCGCAATATGTCTCACCACTAGATGAACCTGGAGTTGAAAACACAGAAGGAGAATGTCTCTGGCTATCTGATAAAGAGAAGGTGAATGAGTTCCTCCCTGATTCTTGAGATAAGCTACAACTGTTGTGTTGTCCGTGGCCAGAATGACAGACTGATTCTTTAGAGACATTTGGAAATGATTCAGTGCAAACAGAACTGCTTTCATTTCCAATACATTGATATGCTCTTCCAAAAGATCTGGACTCCAGACTCCCGAGATTGTAAGCCCCTCCAGATATGCTCCCCAACCGAGGGTGGAGGCATCTGTGAATAATGTTAGACTGGGAACTTGAGGGGACAGACATAGGCCCCTCATTACATTTTCCCGTACTAACCACCATTGAAGGTGTGGAAATAAAGGCTGAGTGATTGGAATCAATGCTTCCCATTCTTGTGAAGCTGCAATCCATAACTTGTGCAGATAAAACTGAAGCGGACGAATGTGAAGTCGTCCCAATGGATTTACATCTGCCAGAGAGTTCAATAGACCCAGAAGTTGCAAGAATTGACGTGCTGTGACTGATTGAACCGTCAGGAATAAATGTATTTTCTGACATAGTTTTGTAAATTTCTCCTCTGGTGGGAGGACTAGGCCTACACTGGTTAGGAAATGTTCTCCCAGGAAAACAAAGTCTTGAGACGGAATTATCTCTGACTTTTTCCAAGAGATAAGGAAGCCTAGGGACAGAAAACAATTGATGACCAAATCTGTCTGAACCCTCAATTTGATTGGGCAAAATTCCTTGAGAAGGGAATCGTCCAGGTAGGAATGAATCTGAATAGACAGGGAATGTAGGTGAGCTATAGCTGCCTGCATGATTTTGGTAAAAGCCAAAGGGGCTGTAGACAGGCCAAAAGGGAGAGCCTTGAACTGGAAAACTTTGTTGTTCCAAACGAAGCGAAGGTATTTCCTGTAAGTTTGGGAAATGGGAATGTGGAAATACGCGTCTGAAAGATCCAGAGAAGTAGTCCACATTCCTGGAAGGATTGAAGCCCTGATGGATCTGTTTGTTTCCATTTTGAAGTGGGGAACAATAAGAAATTTGTTCAGAATAGATAGGTCTATGACCGGCCTCATTCCTCCAGTCTTCTTTGGAACCAGAAAAAGACGGGAATAAAATCCCGGAGACAGAGTTAAGATCGACACCTCCTCTATTGCAGCTTTTTGTAACATTGTGTCCACTTCTACTGATAGAAGTTGACACTTGACTGGGTCTTGAGTATGAGACAAACTTATTGGAACTGCAGACAGAGGAGGTGGGTTCTTGAACTGAAGTGTTAATCCCCTCGAATTATTGACAGCACATAACAGTCTGAGGTAATTTTCTTCCACTGATTTAGGAAAAAACTTAACCTCCCCCCTACTGGTATTGATTTTTGAGGAACTTGTTGTAAATTTTCCCCTGGAGAAGCTGTCAATAACGTATGAGGGGGCAAGAACCTAGGTACTAGACCCAGGTTTCTTGGAACCCTTAAAACCACCAGAAGGCTTACCTGAGCTTTTTCCTGAGTTATTGGGTTTGTTCTGCGGTTTGCCGTAGTTATTCTTCCTTTTCTTAGCAGAAGAAGGAGGACCACCTGAAGCAGAAGTACTAGTAGAACTAGATGTAGCATTAACCGACCTCTTGCCATTAGTAACTTGTACACTAACTTTGACTGGAGGAGGGTTTTGCTGAGTTCCTCTTGAACCCGCTGTAAGGGTAAACCAAACATCTTGTCAGAGAGTGGAGATTTCAGTAAAGAATCTTTCAAAGGCTCAGCGATAGAAATGTTTTCAAGAAACTCTGCTCTTTTAGATAGGGTGCAATTAGCAATAGAACCCATTAAAAGCAACTGAGATGAACCTAAAGCTTTATCCAGTTGAAGTAAGAAGGATCGTACTTCTGCTGGAACAACCGAATCTTCGCTGTTAAGCAAATGTCCGGTTGCAGCTAGAAAATGTTTGGCTGTGCCAAGAACTTGAGAAGCACTACGAAGGAGATTCTCAGTCTTTGACCAAACAGGTTGAGTAAGACGAATTTTAAGACCATCTACTGGCTTTTTTCGGCTTGGAAGGAGAGGCAAAAGGGATATGTGCTTCATCCCTCATCAAGGTATACACCTTATCCCTAAGATCCTTCAAGGAAGGAGGATCCTCAGTCTCCTTGGTGGGAGGTTGTTGAGCTGACTTACCTTGGGAGAAGAAGAACTTTCAACATCCTCATCAGTGAGGAAAGCCCTTTCATGACTCCCAGGGGAAACAGAAAGCTCGTCATCCTCCCTCTCATCACATTCTACAGACTTAGCTGGAGAAGGTTGATGAGAAGAAACTCTATTCTCCAGTAGAGTCATACGACTGGATAGAGTACTAAATTCAGCCTTGAAAGACTCACCAAAGTCCAAAAGTAACTTCTGTAAACCATCCAAAGGTGATGCATGATCAGAAACCTGAGTACCATGAGAAGAACTAGAAGCTTGAGAGTCATGTACGGTGGTAGAAGGAGCTACTGCAGAAGTCAAAGATACTGCTACGGGTAGAGCAGGAGCTAAAGGTTGTGCAGTAGCTACCCAAGAAGGGGGACCATAGAAATTGTCCCTATAAGGCCAAAAACCAGGTTGGTTTGGCATAAACCCACCATAAGGGTAAGACTGTGGCCAAGGTGGCTGAGACCATGAGGGTAAAGGTTGTGTGCCCGTGTTGGGAAGCATATACCCACAATAGGATAATGGGGGTCTAGAACCTGGCAAGTTCAAGCCCATAGCTGTACCTGGGACAGAACTAATAGTACCCGCTGAATTAACAGGCCTAGATAAAGTATGAGTCACCGAAGTTGACGTAGGTACCCCCCCCCCCCCCCCCCCCAAAAAAAATGCATGGCCGAACCTTGTGAAAGGGTCGGATAGGTAGCATTACCAGACACCGTTGTCGAAACTCCGGTCAATGTACTGGTAGTTTGGGGGGGGGGGGGGGGGGGACTTAAAGGTAGTGACCCATCTAAGAGATAGTCCGAACCAGGAATACTTACATACGGACTATTCAAATTAAAGTCCATAATAAATTTTACTTTAGTCAAAAAAACACAAATAATTTGTTTAGAAATTTAAACAAAACAAGGGAATATATTTCCAATAAAATACACAATATATATGAAAAGCAATTAAGCTATTCAAAAAACTAAACACTTCTCTGTTGAATCTGTAAAACTTGATGTGCACGTGTGACCGATGTCGCAGATGGAAATTGAATGAAAGAATATGGGCAAACAGGGGTATATGTCCGGACCAGTGAGAGTACGTTTATTTTTAGTCGGGATTTTCCATCTGACCTATGACGCAATTGGGGTTACACTCAGAATTTATGATGGTAACGTATTTATAGCTATAAAATTAAATGTGTTGACACAATTAGACTTATAGCAGGTGATGCGTGACATTCGTGTAGTACCACAGGAGTTTGAAATCCTATCAATAACGGGGTAAAAATATACCAAAGTCGACTATCATAGTAGAGCTTCTCCGTTATTGATAGGATTTCAAACTCCTGTGGTAGTACTTAACTTTACTTCGACATTCGTCTCAATTTAACGTTACAGGTACGGGATCAAGTTAGACTGTATTCTTAGGATGTTCTGAAAGAAGGAAGTAAAGAATTTTATTTACAGCATGACAACACTGTGACAGATTTTGCATCTTCCGAGTTTCGACTCTCTTTTACTGTTTTATATTATTTAAAATGAAGTCAAAACATTCATTAGCCTATTTTCTATTATATTTAAATGTAATTTTACTGGATGTGAACTGTTTACACATAAAAGGGACGTGGAACACAAGTACTCATTATTACAGATTCCTTTCCAAGTTCGGTATTCAGAAAACAGACAATAAGGATAAAGCTAATAGTGAAGGATTTATTTACGGAAATATAACAACGAAAAATATATTCTTTAGTTAAACATTCACTGACATTTGTGTTTGTAGATAGTGAATATTTTTTAGAATACCATGGAAACAGGACTTCTAACTCGCCAAATTCATGTAATGCCATGTTTAACAAAATTGATCAAATAGCATATGATAATCCTTGCAGACAAGACGGCAAAGAGGATTTTTTAAGAAGAATACCTTGTCCAAAAGGACAACTTTGCCCAGATGAAGATGAGCCGAAAAATCTGATCCCTGGTTACCAGTTTACCTACAGAGTTCAAGATTTAAAAAATCCTCGGTAATTATTCACATACATGTAAATTTATTTGGAAACATTAACCAGGCATGCGCCGGAAAGTAAACATCAGTACGTTGATGGTTTTCTGTAACAAAAGAAGAAGAAGAATTAAATTTGCAATAAAATTATTAGATATTTTTTCATGTTTGACAGCTGACTGCTGATGTTAAAACCTTTTCCGTAGTTGAGCCGGTATGGCGAAAGAAGGAAAAGCAATTGAGTTAAGATACATGTAACCATATCGATAATCTGTTCATCACTATTTTACCTTTGACGACTTTGTCGATTTCATAATGCTACATACCCCTTAGTTTCAAGCGATAATTTTCCATCTCATGCAAGTAGCATGATATGTAAAATTATCACAAAAAAAGGAAAAATGCACAAAATAGCCAAAATACACATAACATTATCTCTATTTATAAATCCGTTCTGTCTAATCAGAAAATCTGGCCAACTTGAACTTTTGACGTCATAAAACAATCACTTTTCCATTGTACGTCAGAATAATTGTCTATTATCATGATTATGACATCAGAACTGTACAGGAACTTTAATTATGTGACATCCAGTAATGGTAGACAAATACATTGAAGAATTGTACATGTAAGCTGCACATGTCTGTCTGACATGGTTAATCTGACCTTGACCTCATTTTCATAGTTCATTGGTCAATTCTTAGTTTTCTTGGTTAAGTCGCGATCGGTTCTTAGAAACTACATGTACATGTACATTGTATAATAATAATAATAATAATAATAAATTCTTTATTTAAAGAGGGTAAACTCAGTTAGTTACAAGAAGCAATAGGGCAACTATATTTTAGTGTATTGAACGATTGTAAGGTGTACATGTATTTTTTGTTTGGTTCATATGACCTTGACCTCATTTTCTTTGGATCATGTTAAGTTTATGTGATAGTTGTAGTAAACTTTATTTTTATGATTATCAACATAATATATATCAATGACTATAAAGAAGGCGAGACATGTCAGCATGTGTACTCTTTTTTTCATTAAGTATAAATTTTATACTTTTAGAGTAAATACATTGTACTGTATATTATGTAATGGAACAAATGTTTATAAAGTCATTCACAAAATTATATAACCTTAAAATCTAACTTTCAGATTCTGGTATTTAAGTATGGTAGCTTGTTATAGGAATACAACAGCCAACAATTGTTCATGGGTCCGTTCCTCTCAGAACTTAGAACTGGACTATGACATTTGGCTGGTCAATGGAGATCCAGCATCAAAACATCAAAATCCATTTGAACATCAGTTTTCTTTTGAAGATCATGATATTGTAGAAAGTTATGCTGTATTCTTTGCTTTATACTTGATAATAATTCCCATATGGTTGTATGCCTATTTTAAACAGAAGCACACAATAACAAAGATTTTAACAGCTAGTATATGTCTGGAATTGACAGGGATATCATGTAACTTACTTCATTGGATGATATTCTCTGCTAATGGTGTAGGATGTTATGTGCTGAGTGTAATAGGGAATGCTATAGATGTGATATCAGAATGTTTATTTATGTTGACATTGTTACTGATAACCAAAGGTTGGACAATTACTAGTATGGAATTGACTGGAAAACCAATTGTCTTTTCTATTTGGGGACTTTACACACTTTTGAATTGTGTGTTGTTTATTTGGAATTTGGTGAGTACATGTATTTCTAATCGTCTCTTTTCTTTAAAACAAATTGTTAATACAATAAAAAATCCAGGAAAAACCTTGTAACTTTAATTTTTATAAGGCCTGTGACATACATTGTGTACATGAACATATATACGTAAACTCTTTAATATATACAAACATGTACTGTTTTTTTTTATCTTAAAGTAAACTAAGTTGTTTTCTGCTTGTAATTTCTGTAAAATAATCACTGGTAGGTATTTGATACTGGAAAAGTTTTTTGATCATCTTTAAAAGATTCTTATCATATATACCAGTATATAATTATTAGAGTAATGAATGAAGTCCTAATGTACATGTACATATATACCAGTACTTAAGTTAATTATATAAGTCTTTAATTAAAAAGGCACAAATTTTCTCATATATGATGTAGTGAAAATCATGACCCTCTAATATTTGTAGTCTTATTTTCATCCCTCAATAATAAAATTTCTTTCCACAAAATTGACAAAATTTTGAAGAAAAAAAATCATGCAGGTATTCAAAAAGCATTTTTAGTTTCTTGATGGTAATACATGTAATAAGTGCAATAAAAATTTGAAAACCTGATAGTATTGTTGGAGGCTTGACAGCTACACATGAAACTATTCCAGTTTACCTTAGAACATACATGTAGTTTTTTAGATCCATTCCAGTCTTCACGCTAACCCACTTGTAAATTTGCTTTTTGACCTGAAAAATCATCTCTAAAGGCCAACAGAATCTAACTTAATTTTTCTAAAACTTAAGCTGAGGACTTATAGATTTAATTTTTTATCATGAAGACTGCAGTATTCATGACAGTTTCTAACAATTTGTTAATAATATATTCCCGGATATACACTATGTACCTTAAAGCAGGTTAATTTCGCTGGTGTAAAATATTGCGATTTTTATTGAATATATAAGGTTTAGGAAATATTTAAGCAGTTATTATTTTGGTTAATTTAGCAATACCTTTGCAAGAACACTTTTAAATTGGCGATATTTATTATATGAAAATAAGCGAAAATAACCCGCTTTACTAAATAAGACCCAAAATTTACAAATTGATGTGTATGAATAACTGTTCCATTTCTTATTTGTAGACTGAGGTTGATGTGATATCAAATATAGATGAATGGCAGACATGGCCAGGTTACATCACACTTATTTTTAGATGTTTCATCATGGTATGGTTCATGGTAGAGTTACGACAGATAGTTAGATACAGTAAACATCCAGACCGTCTCTTGTTTATTCAACAGTTTGGTGCTTATTTCCTTGTTTGGTTCATATACTTGCCAATCTTGGCTATCATCAGTACACAGTTCTCAGCATTGTGGAAACATAAAATCATTCTAAGTAAGTTTTTGAATTAAGTACATTGCAATGGAGAAAATATTAACAGTACCTAAAAACATGAAAAAATCATTATTGTAAAAAAATGGCTAGTGTTTCTATATTCAGGATATTTAGATACAGCATGTTCCATTGAGTAGGTTTAATTCTTACAAGTAGGATACTGCAATAAAAAAGTATAAAGAAACTGTCTGGAAAACTCAGTTAGGCCATAAATTTAAAGTGTGTCAACACTTTTATCAGCTAAAAAGGTGGTTTTTTTTGCTCAAAGGACAAATTTGAAAAAGAGACTTTTCTTCGTAAATGTATTGTAACCCATTAAAAATGATAATTGGAGACTGCTGTTCTAGAATGCATTTAGATCTTATCATGTAGGTGTATTTCTGGAAAGTATTGCCCACATCATTGGACAAAGTAAAATTGATTTAGAAAGATGCATAAAAGCAAATATAAAAATGATAAAATGGAAGTGTTACAGGATTACACCATAAACCGGCACATGGTACTTCCTGTTCCGATTGAAATGAAAATTTGAATTTGATACTTTTTATATTACATGTAGATATAGTCTTTCTCTAAACAATTTAATGTCTGTTTAAAAAAAAAAAAAAACTTGTTTAGTTAACAAATATACCACTATAATAGATATTGTCAGTTTTACAAAGACAGATACATGTAGGTTATGACACAATAAATCATTAAATAGATACAAGTTTTAATAATGCATCATTACATCCTGTTTTTTCTGTACATAAGTACAATTTTGTACCTGTATGTGAGGGTAATATGTATGTGAAGTATATGCACAGGATATGTCATTTAATTAACAATCAGTAAAGTGCATGAAAGTACATTACAAGTGATGATATTAAACTTTGTTGTAGAATGAGTAGGAAATTCCTTTGCCTATTGAAACTGATTACATATTTTGCAAATAAAAAAAATCATTTCATTCATTAAATTCATTTGCTATTCTGCTGTTCATAAGATTTTAGGGAAATTAAAAAAATAAGAAACATTAAATTTTCATCCTGGCAACCATTTTTGTATTGTAGAAAATAATCAAGTCATTAAAAAAAATGATAACCACAACCAGTGGTTCTCTCAAAAAGTGTTTGTCCATTTCTCCATCTAAACTATGACTATGTGATTTTATATTTGAAACACAAGTATAGGGAAAAAAAGCAGTGTATCAAGTTTAGATTTTGTCATACTGTACACAATGATGTTAAAAAAAGTTGTTTTAATTTTGGATTTACAAAATGTATATATGTCTCCAGTATTAAGTTTTAAAAAAAGCAGAATGTTTAAAAAAAAAAAATAGGTTTTTATATAAAAATTATCAGATAAAAACTAAATCATGTTTAAAACATCTGGTGTTAAATATGTATTGTAAGTACCATAAATATTTCTGTGACATGGAAAGGGTTTATCATACTAATACATTATTAATAGATGTATTTAATGGAGTGAAGAAGGTTGATTGTGGTATATATGAATGAACTGTAATCAATAAATATAAATGCCATGATGTAGATTTATCAAATGTTCAAAAGGACTTTTGACTTTGAATCTGACATTTATTGACTTTGTAAAATAATGGTGCATGTATGTACACATTGTAGAAAACAACTTTTCCTTTTATCTTTGTTCATGTTCATACAAGTATGTATATAAAATGTCTTAACCTTAATATGGTTAGTCTTGATAAATTGGTACTAATGTTAAAGTTAGAAAAATACACATTCATAATAAAGTTGACCTAAATTTGAACCTATTGATAGTTGTAGTAAAGTCTGTTTATGAATAAAGTTAAATAAAAAAGTAATACTTTGTAGTGAAAAATGAGCCTATTTGTCATGTATCTAAAAATTATTTCATCGTTATTTGTAGCAATATGATTATGGCATGTGTATGGAAACTTGCTTTGAGATAATGTGAAATTTATTTTTATTTTTCTAAACACCTTTTACCTAAGTATATCAAGAAAAATCTAAGAGCATGTATTGTAACATTTTATATTGCACTTACATTTATGCTAATTAAGGGCCCTATTGATACTGAAATGTAATCAAAGTGTTAAGGTCATCCAAACATGAGTCGTGAACCCTTATGGGATGTTTTCAGATCTTACAGGAGTGACAACATAATAGATCAGATTAAAATATATGATTTGCAATTAAATTGGAGAAAAATAATATCCAGTATCTTCCGTTTTATATGGTCTACTTAACATAGAAAATGATAGTGTGATTGGGGCATCCATGTACTATGGACACAACCTTGTTTTATATTTATTCATGTTCCATTTTCATTTTTATTTCAGATATAATAAATGGTGCTGATTGGTTGTCATACATGGTACTCATACATCTGTTATGGCCTTCACGGTCCATTTTGTATCTTATTAAAGGAGATACCCATTACCAACATATGAATTAGAAATAACAGGTATTTTAATAGTAGAACTGATTAGAAACTATAACATATATTTAACTACATAATTGAATTATACCCTTACTAGCAAAAATTGATATTTCATCCATACAATGTTGACATATTATGTGTTGCTCTCAGAATTTAGATAAAGGAATCATTAAAATAATGTTTTCAAGGTTAAATCTGAATAAATACTTTATCTTTTGAACATATATTGGTAATTATTCAAAAACAGGAAATATGACTTTTGAAGTTGGCAAATCTGTTATTGGGAGTAAATGTAGTCTGATTGGAATTGCTGTCTTGTTTCTTTAAAGATCAGGAAAACACTATTCTTTCAGTGATAATATAACCACACTAACAGTTGATATTCCACTTCACTTTTCATCAAAATAAATGTTATATGCAATAAAAAATTTGTGATTTAATATAGCCACTGCATTACATTAGTAGATTAGTCTTATTCATGTACATTGTAATAAGCCTACTTGACTGTACAGCTGTTGTTGATATAAGGACATTAGATAGAACTTCCTACTGGCAGCTGTTAATAAACCAATTAATAGATTTCTTTAAAATTGCTTTATAAACAAATGAATAGATTTCTTTAAAATTGCTTTATAAACAAGTGAATAGATTTCATTAAAATTCCTTTATAAATAAATGTATAGATTTCTTTAAAATTCCTTTATAATCAAATGAATAGATTTCTTTAAAATTCCTTTATAAACAAATGAATAGATTTCTTTTAAAGTTTGAGAATACTGATTATACAAGATGACAGTGTGTGCATCTCCTACTACCTATATTTTCACCAAATTTTTTGGAAGTTTCATTCAGCAATATATAGGCTTTGCTACAATGTATCATAAGGTTTCGTAAGTAAGGAAGGTTAAATGTCAGGATTCATCTGACTTTGACCTCATTGACATGGATAAGCACTCCTGTTAAGTTTATGAAACTATTAGCAAAATGTATAATTTAAGACTTTCAGCACAAATTCAGTCATAATCAGTTAAGCAAACAAATCATTTCAATGTGTGCATTCTCATCTTTTCCATTTTCAGGTTTCTTTGATGATATTGAGTTTACACTAATTATAAATGTATAGATTAGTTACATGTCCTAAACGAGTTTCTTTCTGGGTGACCAACTTTAAAAGTTTTTTATCATAAGTTGATCAAATTTTACTATTTTCTTTTGAACAGGATTATTAGATGATCAAGAGACAACACCTGGATTTTTCAAAGGATCAAAAGCGTTAGACATAGAAATGAATCATAACACCATCCCTAACAAAGAGAAGAGAAAAGTGAGAAATGGTCATCTGAGCTTACCACTGCTTGAAGAAGAGGAGGATAATGATGAGTTCTGATATGTTCCTCATGTAATCTTATTAATGGTGTCATGTTTGTCTAGTCTATTTTTAAATATTTGTCTTTGTGATTTGTCAAATGTTCATATTATGTATTATACTTTTATTAGATAAGATCTTGTTGTAGATAAAGATATCATCATTTTATTATTCTTGAATTATCATACTATTAACATGTACATATATGAAAGTATTTTAAATGCTGGCCATTCATTAATTTCACAACCTTGTAAATATTGCTATTCTTCCAACTCTAGTCAATAGGTTTGGTTATCATTTCAAGCACTGCCTCTCATATTAAATCAAGAAATAGCACCAAAAATGTCCGATATTTTTGTGTGTAAATTATAGGTCATATCTGTGGGTGGGGGGAAATGTTTAAGCACTTGGCTTTTTAAAAAATATTTTTATTAGTTTGAAATTGATTTGTATATGAAGTCATCTTTAAGCTTAATATTATTCTGGAGAAACAGCTTGTTTCATGTCACTTTACCTAAAATTTATCTAGGTTCTACCTGAGCATTATTTGTTTTACTGTGACTTGACTGTTAGTTTGCTCTCCACCTGTTGCAATACATTGAATAATTTGGTTTTATAAAACAATTGGGTCAGAATTTTAAATAAGTTGCAATAGTTGAAGAACAACACTAATACTCAAGTCACAGTAATTACAGGATCTAGTTGTTAATCTTTCAGTTAAATTTTCAAATATAAGATAGAAGAAGATATTAAAATGGGAATCAAGGTTTTAATCTATTAAACTATGGTAATGTATCAAAGAGTTAAAATATGCTCAATTTTTGTTTAAGTAACAGATGGCTAAGTTTTCACAAAGTTTTTTTTCAAAAAAATTATCAATACTTTTATATCCTGGAAAACTGCTTGGGTCAATGAATTTAATTATATGTTTAAATAAACTGTTTTCAGTGTTAAGTTCATTGCTTAGTGCAACAGTAATCATGAACAACCAAAGTCTAATTATTTTCAGATAGTTATTCAAATATCTCCTGATAAAATAGAAATGAAATTAATCAACCTAAAAACAGAAATCTTTTAATGCCAAAACATATTTGGTGAAATATTTCTTTTAATCTTATATTTACATGTATGATTTTTAGTGTAAATTTATAGCTGTTGTAAATTGAGTGTATAGGTATTTGTTCTTTATCATTTATGCCCAGATTGAACTCTCTTAAAATTTAATCAATTAAGAATTGTGTATCATAATTTACTATTAAAGATTGATTATTCTTTTCTTGAAAATTTATGATTAAAGACACAAACAGTGTAGTATATATAGTGATATTTTATTATAAATGCATAACGATTATTTTGATACATTGTGTTTTGAGCAAAGATTATCAAAAATGAACAAATATAGAAAATTGATATTGTGTCTGAATGTGCCTAATTAATTGGTAATTTTAAAGGGTAGTAGCTTTACATTTAGATATGTAAAATAAAATGTGTAACTATTGTTAATATTATTTAGTATATATTTAAGTATTGTTAGATATAGAATAAAGCAACCGGTTAAAACAATTCCTTCCAATTATGTCAGTATGGAATTCTCTATGTACTTGTGATGCTGTAGTGATACATTGTAGTTAGATTTGACATCAAATTTAGCAAATGGCCAAAATGAGTGTGAAGTAAGGGTAGAACAAAGGGAGACAATTACACTTTTTTTATGCTTTTTGAACATTTGTATGTGAATAGTAGGTAATTTAATATATCTGTGATCAAATATCATTTGAACAAATGTGTGATTTACTTTAAGTTTTGCTGTCATTTTTACATCTGTTGCCAAAAGTTATGATGTTGTATTTATATATTTTACTATTTTTATCTTGTGTGTGACTGTTATGTAGTTTGCCTGAATGTGATTTTCTAATGTATAATTACATATCGTTACGTTTTAATTTACAAATATACGATGAACAACTATTATATTATAATTCTTCCAAACCATATCACTTTATTAATTGATTTTGAAGATTATTAATAATAATTTACAAACTGTTTTATATATATAGCCACTGTACTACATTGGTATACAAAGTGACAAAAATTATTAGGATTTGATCTTTTGTGTAGCTATAGTTTTATAAATAAGTTAACAATTAAAGAAACTGATATGTTGTTAAAATAATTCTCTTAAAAACAGGGTCGATGAGAAAACCATATAACATTAATATTTATTAATTGACAAAACCTCTGATAGACAAATGATATTTATTCTCAGGAGGAATTCTTTTTGTGGACTGGGCACCTCACCTTGAATATTGAAATTCTTTTTAGATCTTGAATGTCTCTAGTTTGAAGAATGCATAAAGATTTTTTGTTTTAGATGTCTTTCATTGCTGTGTGTGCATAAAAATCAGATAGAAATATTGTAAGAATGAACAAAGATTCTTTTAAACCATTTATATTAAAGTATTAAATAATATATACTAATTGGAATAGCTTTTAACCGAGTATGGTAGCATTGAAAAAAACTCTCTAAGTTTGAAGAGCACAAAATTTTTCATCTCAAATAGTTCTTTCAAAGAAGTGAAATATGATGGTTAAAATTTTATGCAGCATGATAGATTTATTAGGAAAGACTTACACAATGTGTGAAGTGAACAAATAGGAGAATAAATTAAGTAAATTCAATTATATCTAGTATCACCATACAAATATGACATAATAACTGAATTTTTAAAAGCATTTTCGATGAATGCAAACAAAAGACTTGTAAGGAGTTTCAACTTTTCCCCATCTTGTGCAAAAAATCAAATGTTACATAATCATTGCAATGTTAGAAAGAGCTATATCAAGGCAAATGTAAATATAGTTCCCCTTAAAACAAAACCCAGTTGTATCATTCAGACCAAAATAATTATATTGAATATTGTTTACTAAGATATTTTTAACATGCAGAATAAATGTATTACATATTGTTTCAGTTTAGGAGTGTGAGCGACATCTTCATTTGAGAGCAGTATTTACTCATTACCCACCAATATATTTCATTGCATTATTTTTTCGACATCTAATCTGCTTAATGACACCTCATGAAATTTCTTCTGACATAAGTAAAATAAATTTTCTAATCTAACTTTGTCCTAAGAATTATGGAGTAACAGACGCCTCCGGGTGCGGGATTTTCTCGCTACATTGAAGACCTGTTGGTGACCCTCTGCTGTTGTTTTTTATTTGGTCGGGTTGTTGTCTCTTTGACACATTCACCATTTCCATTCTCAATTTTACATACTTGTGTTTTTTGGTTTTTTGGTTGCTGTTTCATTTATATATTCTCAATGTCTTCTTTAAATAATATCAACAAAAACTAAATTAAATTGTATACATTTGTAGCTTTGCTACAGGGAAAAGACACAATTATATCTTACTTATTTACCCTTTTCAGTTATTCTGATATTAACACAAACTGTATAAATCTTGCCAATTTAGCCATGTTAATGAGTCTAACAAAAACTAGATAAAATTTGGTAAACAGTTGTTTTATGATAAGTTAATAAAAACTAGATGAATGTTGCTATACAAGCTTTATCCAAATCTTTATACTGCAACAGTCTGTGTACCATTATGGAAATGTGCTAACTATGATCATGTAAAAATCTCAAACATACTGTTTTACTTATTGTAGTGTTGGCATATAGGCTATACAGGTTATCTGCATGGTATCCAAGCTACACTACAGCTCAGGTGGATTTTGCTTTTGGGAGTGGGCACCCAGTGGGCAAAATTTTTACCTTGTCCACTCTGCCCACCTGTAGGAGTGGACATGCAATTTCTTTTGTTTAATCAAAAGACTTGCAAGTACAATCAATTGAAAAAAGCAGATAACCATTTGCAATCAATATTTTTACAAAAAAAGAGATTATATATAGTTAGAGTGGGAACAGGTGGGCTGCCCACGGTGGGCAGGTAGAAAAAGCAAAATCCACACAGGCTGTTGTGGCTATATGTCATATTTTACAGGAAATTTCATGAACCAATGGCATGTATATTAATTGTTAAGATTGTGCTCAATTTTGTTTTACCAAATTAAAATGTGCATAAAGAGCATAAAGACACATCCAGTGTCCTAGTATGTATTGTGCAGGAGCATTCTCCACTAAAGTTAAACTTGGTGATTTTAGACTTTTAAATGAATGATCAGTGAAAATATACTTTCTGTTGGTAGTGTATGTAACATATCAGTGCAGGCAATGACTATTTTTTTGTTTGTTGATTGTTAGGCCACGGTTTTTTAATTTGTTGGTTTACGGATTTTCTCCATGAAAAAGTCGGGTCGGTCGGTCGGAAAAAAAAAGAAAAAAAAAGATCTTTCAAGACATAAAACTGATATGCAAAATAAACATATATATATTTCACCTTTCTAATAATATGTTTGTTATACTATTTTGTCATCATTCTTAAATTTTAGTTCGATGAAATAGTATTTCTCAGCTGTAATAAACATCGCATGACATTGTCTAATAATTTCCCGTAAAAAAGGGGTGCATGGACATAGACGAAATTAAATCGTCATTTCACAAACAAGAAAAAGAGATTCATGTCGGTAGCTCTTAATTAAAACTTGGTGAATAGTAATTAGCACGAAAACTGATAAAGATAAAAATGTAAAAACGTCGTACGAAAATAAGTTTCAACACGCGTGTCAAAAACGTAATAGACTCGTCCACTGGAAAAACGAGAATATCGGGTTAAATAATAGTTGTCATGCATTCCCGTTTTTTTATCCAAATGGAACATATTTTTTTATTATCTATGAAAACAAAAAAATTTCAAATGATTTGTTAAAATTCAGAACTTTTACTCGGGTGTCTTGAACTTCCACCTGTCCACATTTGGACAAGTCTATTTCTATGAGAACAGGCATCTTAACGACTGGTGACAAATAAAGGAAACGAACTTATTGTGTAACTAGTTTTAAACACAGATTTCGTTCCGCAAAATTATTTGCGCAAACAATATTTCAAGGTCATTAATAATTGATTTGTCTATTTTTAGAAACGTAAACTGAAAGTTTCATTTTTTCACAACAGAAAGTGTCATCACTTCTGTATTAAGTGATTTATGCATTTCCTTTCATAAAAAAAGGACATTTTAATTATTTTTCAGGGATAATGCATTTGTTAGGGTCGGCGGGAATAAAAAAGCATGAAAAGTCAAATTAAAAAATCCTGGCCTTATTTGTTTATTTATGTAGCATATTCTTCATATATATATAATTATTATTTTATAAATATTTACTTCTTTTCTGTGTTATTTAATTAAGTTTTTGATTGTTTTAGATTTTTAGGGTATTGTCATATTTACACTGTATTTTTTTTTTTGGTTATCAAAATTGTGGTTCCAAATATATTGCATATTTTTCAATAGGACTATGAAAATATCATAATGATTCTTCATTCAACTTTAATTCAAGAAGCCAGATTATTTTTTAACATGTGAAAACAGTTTTCTACTTTATTTTTTATTTTGACTAATAATGGCTTACATATTTTTATTTAAAGGGGCACTAGCTACGAGATATATAAAAAATCAAAAATATGATTATTTTTTGTTCAATAATGAAAGTGAAATAGGGAAATAATAATTTGCTTTTATCAGCTAAAATGGTTCAATTTTGTTAAATTAAGCTAATAAACATTGATAATGAATTATTCACGTGCAAGTGAATAATTCGACCTCATTAAATCTGTATTCATGTGAACTCCAATTTAACCCTGTAGAAAGAGATAGAATAACGCATGCATTGTCTGTGTGCGGTTATTTAAAGGAAAAGAATTTGACAGCTAGTGCCCCTTTAATTAAATGATAAGTTCTGACTTGATGAATGTCAATCTCATTATGATAAATAATGTATGCAGAGATGGTTTTATGAAATGTCTAAAAGGTGTTTTTATCGTATGTCTTAACAGAAGTCAGATGAGGTGTAAAAAAAGGTACCTCATTTTGAGAATGTCTTCCCTTGATAATATATCTTTATCTTCAATGAAATAATCGATTTTTTAATGCCTGACATAACAAAATACTTATAAGAGAAATTGCACATATTGTTTCAAAATGTTCTTAATTTTCTTTGATTAATTTTCATTAAAATTTAGAATTGATAAAAAATCATTTTTGATGATGCTTTTTAATTTGCTTGTATTCTTTTCTTTTTTTGTGGTGGAGGATATTATATATCTTGTACTTGCAATATACTCAAATATGAAGATGTCAAAAAATATGTTTCAAGCTTTAAAGAGGGGCGTAAAGGGGGGTATCTGCACGGAAGACCGCGAAATAAAATTGCCATTTCTCGATGAACGAACAATTAAAAATGTCTTGCACGTTGATCTTTTTACCGATTTCACGAAACACGGTGAATAACAAACCTTTTTCACGGCTGCACGTGAAATAAAGATGGCAAAACACGTTGCACGAAAATAACCCTTTACCACCCTCTTTAAATTTGATCTCCGATACTAAAATATTTTGAAATATGTTTGAAAATATGATTTGATGAAATAGATACTCAAAACTGCCTTTCGGAAGTATATTGGCCGTCCTTACTGTTTTAAACAGAATTAAAGAACAAATCAAGCATTAAAATAAAGTTTATTTTGTAAAACATTTTTAGTGCAGTATAAGAATAGATAGTAGGAAAGCAAGAAAGCAAACCTTCAATTATTTTTTTTTAAAGTTTTTCGTTTATTATAGATGCAAGAGTATCTGGAGGGATAAGTCCTTGATTTTATTATTAATTTGATATTTGATTTATTATTTTAAGTTTTTATTTGTCTTAAATATACCATGCTTTAATTTAAAATTTAAAAGTAAAAGATCTTTTAAAATAAATGGTATGAAATTAATGTGAAAGTGTACCAAATACCTTGACAAAACTTAACAAAATATTGACTTTGTTGTCTGATTGGCACTAATACCACATCTTCTTATTTCTATTTGACCCTTTGACGAAATATAAAAAATTTAAAAAAAATCTTAACTTCACACTTTATTGGAAAATTTCATTGGATATATAGCATTTTATGATGAATAATCTTTTCAAAGAATTAATTGTACAAAAAAAAATTAAGATAAAAAGGGTGAACTAATCTCTGATTAATTTAAAAATTGTATTAAGTTTATGTAAACAACGAAATGTTTCCATTTGATCAATGTCTACCGGTATGTCTAGTGTAGGGTAGCAAAGAAAAGTAAATGATTGCCATATTGTAATTTAATTATGATTTTTTCTTATTTTAAGAATTTTAACAAGTATTATCATATAAATTGGTACATGTACTTAATTTATTATCAAAATAAGAATTAAAAATTATTATGATTGTATACAAATCATGTTTAAATGATTGCACTGTGCTCAATGATAACATGAAAATAAATGACTTTTTAATGTTATTTTTTTCTTCATCTTTTTTCCAGGAATAGTTTTTGTTGAGCCTGTGACTTTTGTTGCAGAAAGCTCAACATAGGGATAGTGATCCTGTTGCAGCAACGTAGGCACTTCTTAATCTTTATATTTGAGAAGCTAGAAGACCTGGATGCTTCATGTTTTGTATATAGATGCCTTATATTACGAAGTTTCCCTCTGTCATGTCCCTAACATCATTTTCATGGTTCAGTGACTACTTGAGAAAAAAGAATTGTAATGTTTATTTCTTTCTTATTATTATCTTTAGTATGTACGTACCTTGCAAGGTCCTTGTGCCTGTCAGACAGTTTTCATTTGATCTCGACTTCATTTCATGGATCAATTAACAAGGTTAAGTTTTTGTGGTCAAGTCCATATATCAGATACTATAAGCAATAGGTCTACTATATTTGGTATGTGGAATGATTATAAGGTGTACATGTTCAACTGGTAGGTGTTATTTGACCTTGACCTATGTGCATGTGTTAGTGGGTCAAGTTAAGTTTTTTTAGTTTTGGTCTTTTTATGCCCCACCTACGATAGTAAAGGGCCATTATGTTTTCTGGTCTGTGCCTCCGTTCGTCCGTCCGTCTGTGCCTCTGTTCGTTCGTCCGTCCAGTTAAAGTTTTTGGTCAAGGTAGTTTTTGAAGAAGTTGAAGTCCAATCAACTTGAAACTTAGTACACATGTTCCCCATGTTATGATCTTTCTAATTTTAATGCCAAATTATAGTTTTGACCCCAATTTCATGGTCCACTGAACATAGAAAATGATGGTGTGAAGTTCAGGTTAAAGTTTTTTGGTCAAGGTAGTTTTTGATGAAGTTAAAGTTACATCAACTTGAAACTTAGTACACATGTTCCCTATGATATGATCTTTCTAATTTTAATTCCAAATTAAAGTTTTGACCCCAATTCACAGTCCACTGAACATAGAAAATGATAGTGCGAGTGGGGCATTCTTGTTTTCTAATACTATATGCAATAGGTCAACTATATTTGATGCATTGAAATATTTTATGATGTACATGTCCATCTCGAAGGTTTTATTTGACCATGGCCTCATTTTCACAGTTCATTTCTCAATGTTAAGGTTTTATGTTTGGTTTGTTTTTCTAACTATAAGCAATAGATCAACTATATTTCTTGTAGGGAAGGATTGTAATGTGTATATGTCTGTCTGGCAAGTATCATCTGACCTTGACTTCATTTTCATGGTTCATTGGTCAATGTAAAGTTTTCATGGTTGATTTTGTTACTTAGATGCTATAAGCAATAAGTTAACTATATTTAATACATAGATTGGTTGTAAGGTGTACATGTTTGTCTGGCATGGTTCATCTGACCTTGACCTCATGTTCATAGTTATTGGTTAATGTTTAGTTTTCTTGGTTAAGGCTGTTTCTTAGCAACTATAATCAATAGGTCAAATATGTTTGGTTATTGAAAGATTGTAATGTGCATGTGATTATCTTTTAGTTTATCTGACCTTGACCTCATTTTCTTGAATCATGTAACATCGATGTGTTACTTATAGTAAAGTGTTATGTTTAGGACTATCAACATAAAATCAATGGTTAGTAAAGAAGGAGACATTTCAGAGTGTGCCCTCTTGTTTAACAAAATATTGACTGCAGATTATGATAAAACGACTTGTATTTTATAATCATTTCTAAAGAAGAAAACATATCAGTTTACTTTTTGGAATTTAAAGTTTACACTTGACATGTATATTTACCAACACCAGAGGGTGTGTCATAATGTTTGTAGCACTTCCTAGGTCAAAGTTGGTTTTAGTTGACAATCCCATGTCCTATGGTAAAGATTGTGTCCGCTCTATATCTTGAGAACTGTTATGATTTCAAAGTTTACACTTGACACATATATTTACCAACACAAGAGGGTGAGTCATAATATATGTACAACTTCCTAGGGCAAAGGTCAAAGTCATAAACTTTGGTTTCAGTTGACAACCTGATGTCCTATGGTAAAGATACAAATTTTGAGATACAATATGCTGCAAGTAAACTTAATCTGGTGTATGGAAAGGTTGTAAGGTAAACATGTCTGTATGATAGGGTTCATCTACCTTATTTTCATAGTTCATTTAAACGGAAGAAAAAAAAACATAAAAAAAGAACTGAACATGTTTTGTAATTTTATTTTCTATTATTTCCATTAAACAACTATTACAAAACCTAATGAACAGATAACAAACACATATTAAATATACAGAAAGTACATATCAGAAGGTTGTGTAAATGTATAGTGTACCTGTTATAATAAATATTTTATAAAGCAGGAGATAAGGCCCCTTTTTGAAACCCTCAAACGAAAATAAAAAAGTATGATAAATCTACCAAATAACATCCTTAGTTTTTCATAAAATATTAGACTGTCAGAAAGTAATATTCATATTTTTTTTGTTTTTGTTAATACTCTTTACATTTGCGCTTCAGGCTTGATATTTTTAATGCAAAAATGTGAAATGTTGCTTAATTTTTTCGATTTTTCAGTAATATTCTAAAAATTTAGCATGGGTCCCCAATATTTAATATATTTAAATTAGACTGATCAGCTCTGAACAATATTACAAAAAAAAACATTATTTACCACCAGAAAATATTAAAATTATAACTTCAAAACATAATAAATTCTCCTGCATGATGTCTCTACATAATATTTTCTTTTATTTGCAGTAAAAAAGAATATTGGTAAAAATCAGTAGGTTTTTATAAAATAATTTCATGCATAATCATAAATGTGATTTTCTCCAAACTTTTTTTGAAATCTTTTGTAATATAAATTCTAATTTTATAATGTTAACAGCTCATATTTGATGGAATAGTATGGTTTATTATTGCAATTATATGACTAAGAACTTGTAATTAAATGTACTTTTACAAATAAACAGCTAATAGAATGTTATTATTAAATGTACCATTAATAATAAACAGCTGTGCCAAGAGCACATGATACATCCTTATTGTGCATGTGCATATTGAAATTGTTGCATTAAATAAAATTGGATCTTTAAATTATAAGTCATTTATTTTAATCAAAAGCAAATTAATGGCTCTATAGAAATACTTAGTCATGTAAATATTAAGTCAAATATGAATGTTAAAAATCCCATAACTCTCAAATGACCAACAAGAAAAATTTTGAAATAATAAAAAATATTCACCAATCCAAACAACAGTGATAAATTTGTAGTACATGTAATTTGATCAAATCATGTTTATATAGCTAGTATTAAATGATATTCAAATCATGTTTATATAGCTAGTATTAAATGATATTCAAATCATGTTTATATAGCTAGTATTAAATGATATTCAAATCATGTTTATATAGCTAGTATTAAATTATATTTAAGTTTGTTCCAAACAAGAAAGTTCTGTACTTTATCAAAAAAATCTTCCGTATTGCAATTGAATTTACAGAATGATAAGTACTATTACATCCCAACTCCAATGTATATGCTGGGATTCGAACTCAAGACCTTTAAAATATCAAGCCACGACACATACCACTACACCAGGACGACTGGATACGAATTAATAGTAATTTGACATACTTAAAGGAAGCAAGATCTGTATATAAGTGGGGCGAGTTGTTAAACCTTTATTCAGTGGGGTTTAAACCTTTTTCGTTAATAACATGAATAAGTGAGTTTTCAGACTGATTGTTCAATTTGATTTTACACTTTTTCAAAAGTGGGGCGAGTCGGTAAACAAGAGTGGGACGATTTTTTTATAAAGTGGCGATATAGTGTGGGCCTATTGGCAAGTGGGGCGAGTTGACATTATTTGATATCTACTCATCATGTTTGAGGGTCATTAAGGGTATACATCATATAGTAATATATAAAGTATATTATAATGGTTGTGTGGCATTCTAAACTAGATTTTATGAATTGTAAATGGTTTTCCGTCTAATCTAAAACAGCTGGGATGTAAAATAGTTATCCCATTCGGACTTGGTGTGTCAGTGTTAGATCACCCTCTGGCCTCCGGCCATCGGGGTGATCTTACACTGACACACCGCGTCCTTGTTGGATAACTATTAAGGAAATATCCTATAAAAATTAATCATCCCCTTCCTTAATTACTGCACTCACACATCCTACTTTTCATCACACCTGTGTCTTAAAAATGAGTTTTATTCCTCATTTTCTTATTTATAGACAGTTTAGTTTTGAAAATTTGAAAGTCTACTTTGACAAGTCACGCAGCACTGATTTTTTTCTCCTAAAAATTACAAAACAAAATGTATCTTTTTCATACAGTGGCAATTTGGTATTGGTTAATAATAAACAAGCATAAGTTTTAAAAATGTGACATGAAAACAGCAGAAAATTAATAAAACTATAATCAGAGCTGACAAGTTTTCAACAACCCCTCATTTTAATTTGTTTTGCTCAGTGAAATCCAACATATCATTCTAATCCATTAAAAAAGATATTTAAAGTATCAGCTTAACAAAAGTAATAATGTGACTTCTGTCACAGCTCACTATAAACTGATAGAGTTCTCTGGAAAATATGGCAAGGGTAGGACACAAGGCTTATTTACTGACTTTGAAAGGACAGTACATTATTAACTGAGTCAAAGAACACACTTCTACACACTATTCCTCTTTTAAATAAATCATTCTTATACACATCACATGCTTCTAGTACATTATGGAATTAGTTCCTAACTATCTTGAAAAAAAAATCATAAAAATCTAGTCTTTTGGTTTAGGAGAGTATGAGCATCCTAAACCTTTTTGTAGTCATTACACCATATTTGCTATGAAAGTAAAAAAGTAATCATCTTATTTGTCACATGTTACACATTTATATATCAATCTGGTTTGTACATCTTTGTCTGTTATAATCTATCATGTATGTGACCCTGTACGTTTGGATAGCTCGGTCATAAGATGGCTATATCTAATCCATCAACGTCTTGGGAGATTTTACAGTTTATTTATTTCTATCAATCATCTTCTACATCATATATATCAACATCATCATCATAATCTGAAAAAAAGAGATAAAAGGTTACTTGCTAAACAATGGTAACATTTAAGTTCAATTTATAATATAGGTTTATCATTTTTGATTAAATTCTGATTACAACAAGAATGTGTCCAAAGTACACGGATGCCCCACTCAATCATTTTCCATGTTCCATGGACCGTGAAATAGGGTGAAAATCTAATTTGGACTTAAAGTTAGAAGGATTATACTATAGGAAACATGTGTACTAAGTTTCAACTTCAATTTCATCAAAAACTACCTTGACCAAAAACTTTAACCTGAAACTTCCATTTTCATTTTCTATGTTAAGTGGACCATGAAATTGGGTTCAAAAGTTTAATTTGGCTTTAAAATTAGAAAGATCATACCATAAGCAACAAGTGTACTAAGTTTCAAGTTGATATGACTTCAGCTTCATCAAAAACTACCTTGACCAAAAACTTTAACCTGAAACTCCCACTTTCATTTTCTGTGTTCAATGGACCGGGAAATTGGGGTCAAAAGTCTAATTTGGCTTTAAAATTAGAAAGATCATATCATAAGAAACAAGTGTACTAAGTTTCAAGTTGATTGGAATTCAGCTTCATCAATCAAAGCGTGAAAGCGCTGTAAAGGCAGTTAATTACAGGTTGTGTGTATTTCTAGTCCAGTTATATCATTATCTTCCATAGAACAGAGGTGGTTTGTAGAATTTAAGATTTAGAGTTCTTTTGTACCTAGTTCACCTATATCTATAGTCTACTGTTTACAGTATATTTTCTGTGCCTCGCCATGATATGCATTTTTAGCCATGGCCTTGTCAGTTTGCTTTAAATTTACGAGTTTGACTGTCCCTTTGGTGTCTTTCGTCCCTCTTCTTTAGACATATAAGAACTTTTCCTTTTCAATATAAATAGACTATTTTTAATTATTGATTGTATACGCATATTCTATGACTCCCATAAAAAATAGTTCACAAAGATTGACTAGTCTCTGTACTGTGTGTATAGCAAGAACATCAAGTAACATAATGGTAAATGTACATAGTAACACATCAACTTTTTTGATGACCATACCTGCCAACTGTCAGTATTTGCAGAGTATTTCCCCCATCGAGCTCGAGGCTCCCAAATGGAAATTTTGTAAGAGCAATTTTGTCGACTATTTTAAAGAAAACAATTAATTCAACAATGGCAATGAGCTTGTTTATGCACGAAGAAGCCAAAAACCACATTAGAATATATTTGAAGGGAATCCATGACAAATCGCCCCATTAGCAAATAGCCCCACTTTTTCACTAACTCGCCCCACTTTAAAAAAAAACTGCCCCAACCTAGATAACCAAATCGCCCCACTTGTGAAATGTGTTATATCCCTTAATATTACTCCTGCCAACTTGCCCCACCTAATAGAAAACGATAATATCTAGATAAATATATTATTAACCAGGAAGAATTTACTAATGCCAACTCGCCCCACTCATGTAAAAAGATGTTATCCCGTTGTATATAAGTTAAATTCCGTTAATATTACTCCTGCTAACTGGTCCCACCTAATGGAAATCGGTGAAATCTAGATAAATATATTATTAACCAGGATGAATTTAGTAATGCCAACTCTCCCCACTTATGGAAAAAGATGTTATCCCGTTGAATATAAGTTAAATTCCTTATATTGCATTATGATACAATTAACAGGTTTCTTTTCAATTGTTATGCAAATAACTAAGCTTCAAAACTTAGTTATTCTTCAACAATACATTTTTTTTTTAGAATTATAATTTCAGTATATCAATAATAGTAATTAAATAAATTTTCGGTTTGTTTGTATTCTGTGTAGATTAGTTTTCATTAAAGTGGTGTGAGTTTTTATTTTTAATTATATATATATATATTAATCTAAATATTACCGTTTTTTTATAAGTAGGGCGGGTTGGCAGGAGTAATATTTAACATGATTTAACCAATTTCACATGTGGGGCGATTTGATAAATCAGTTTGAGGCGGTTTTTTAAAAGTGGGCGATTAGCCAGTGGGGCAACTTATCCTGCTTCCATTTAAAGGCCCCCTTGAAGGTTTTGTATGACTATATGAACCATCTTTCACGTAAAACCTCCATGTGCATTTTGAAAAGTTGGCAGATATGTTTCTAACTCCAGGCAAAATCTACCGGTATGAATGAAAAAGAAGTTTTCAATTAAGGCTCTGTGGCCTAACAGCTGTCTCATTAGCATTTTAACCACTTCCCATATTTGCAATTAAAACAATAGAAGAAAATTATTCAACGCAAAAAACAAAACTTACTTGTAAATATGAAATTCTCTTTACGGTATGAGTTTTTCTCATTGTTTGAGATTGTACAGTAGTACCTGTAACTGCTTATACCTATTTCTTATTCACTTTTGCTTGATAAACTCACTAAATATCATGTATATACATTGTACCACATCTCCTTATTTTTATATGCATTTCAATAACATGAACAATTGTAATTCAATTCTATATACCAAAGCAAAATGAACTGCACCACTTTCATTCACTAGTATGCATCTTTTGGCAAAATACAAGTTCTTAAATGACACAAGATATATTTATTGATAAAAAAATAAAATTTAGTATACAACTCTTTAACAGGTATAAAAAAAAAAGCACAGCTGTGTCATAACTTGTGAAATCTGTGCTGAAAACATAGACATATAATATTGATGGTATTTGAGTAATTCCATATGTGAAGCTCAACATTAGCTCGTCAGTTGGTGGTGGACAGTTATAGTTCCTTTCTGCAGGCTAGGATGAATGACTTTTCAGGAAAACCAATTTCACAAATCAAAACTTTCCTCTAGATTTCTCCTACAATATTCATCCAGTTTAGTTCTTTTGGTTTAATTGGACACCGTCCTGATTTTTAATTTTGCAAACCATTCAGTCTCTTGCTTGCAAATGGTACATGAAAATAGGATGGGTATGGCAGTAGACAAGTCTCTTTAAAGTGGGTTTGTGCCCTGAAAAAAAGTTTTATAACTTAAGTTTTTTTGAAACTTGTGCAACACACATACCTAAATAACTATAACATAGAAGAGAGCATCATTCGTGTCAATGTTTTGTTCCTGTTTACATTGTCATTGATATTTTTTCAGAAAGCCTGAGGCATAGCTCATGAATTCCTGTCATTACATCCTAAATTAACATAATTACTGCTAGAATAATTATCAGTATGATATACGTACACTATCATTGTACAGCCCAAGTCTTCAGTATATATAATTGTTGCATTCATTCACTCCTGTGTTCAGTCGTTCAAAAATATTTAAACATCAACAAATGAACTTTAATAAGGACAAGAAAACACTAGAAAAGATACGTACATACAACCCGTGTTTAAGTGTATTTGAAAGAGAAATATATCTGGTTAAACGATGTATAAAGGAGGAAAATTGTAGATATTGCATTACGATGCTTTCTACCTAATAGCACATGGATTTGTTTACATATTTAGACTTGACCCAGTATGACCCGTACCTTGTAGGTCACCGCCGTCGTTTAAAACACTAGACTACAGTCGTGTATAAGACAATAAAATGCTTAAGCCTGTACTATTTGTGTGAAGTAAATGTGTTTTTTCTGTACATTTAAATTGTTTTACCTGATAGCAAGGACGTATATCTATCCGTTTCCTTCTCAATTCACTTTGTCAATTTCTTTGACTTCTTCAAAACATACGTATTACTGCGCCCGGAAGTGAAAAAAATATTAGAAATTCTCGTAAAATAATGCTATTTTCAATTTTGTGGAATCCATTTTGTTATATTTATTATATAAAGATAAAAAAAGTTACGATTAATTATGAATTTGCATATCATTATACGGAACGTTTATGGACTATTTTTCCATAGCTGTAAGTCGGTCATTTTGGCGGGAAATCATGTACACATACACACGTAGATTGGCTGGTACCTGATCGTAATGTTACACATCAGATATATCAAATAGCTAATACCCGGAACATAGTACCGGGAACCAGGATAATACGTAGACAACATACATAACTAATACCGAAATTGAAAACGCTTTACGGTTTCTCGTTTATAAACCGAATTCCGCTTTGAATTATAGAAGATGCAATATTAATCATGTTCAGTCGACTTTTCATTCTTATATCAACGTCTGAACTAATTAAAAAATCTTTAGATGTCAGATAACACTCGAAATTGACCCGACCTCTTTCCACACGGAATACAAATAATGATAGTTTGTAGTCAGGTTGACTGCTTATAATGCAAAATACACATTAATAACAAGTTCTATAAAACGAACAATACACACTGATCGTTTCTTTAGTCCCCAATGTAAATGAAAGAAACAAAAAACATATCATACCATAAAAAGAAGAGGAGAAATTCGAACATTTCCGGATCTATTCCTGGCCAAAAGACCCCCTGCATAGATTGCGTATGAAAAGATGAACCTCATGACTTGAAAGTCAGGCCTTAAAGCACTGCCTTTAAAAACTACCTTGACCAAAAACTTTAATCTGAAACTCCCACTTTCATTTTCTATGTTCAATGGACTGTGAAATTGGGGTCAAAAGTCTAATTTGGCTTTAAAATTAGAAAGATCATATCATAAGCAACAAGTGTACCAAGTTATAAGTTGATTGGACTTCAGCTTTATCAAAAACTACCTTGACCAAAAACTTTAACCTGAAACTCCCTCTTTCATTTTTTATGTCCAATGGACCGTGAAATTGGGGTCAAAAGTATAATTTGGCTTTAAAATTAGAAAGATCATATCATAAGCAACAAGTGTACCAAGTTATAAGATGATTGGACTTCAGCTTCATCAAAAACTACCTTGACCAAAAACTTTAACCTGAAGCAGGAAGAACGAATGAACGAACAGACGGACGAACGAACGAACGGAGCCACAGACCAGAAAACATAATGCCCCTCTACTAAAGCCAAAAATTAGAAAGATCATATCATAAGCAACAAGTGTACCAAGTTATAAGTTGATTTTTTCTTCAGCTTCATCAAAAACTACCTTGACCAAAAACTTTAACCTGAAGCAGGAAGAACGAACGAACGAACGGACGAACGAACGAACGGAGCCTCAGACCAGAAAACATAATGCCCCTCTACTATTGTAGGTGGGGCATAAAAACATTTACAATTTGAAACTATATGAGTTGAATGGACACAAATGCCCCAGTCGTCAACAATATCACGAAAAGTCTGTCAACTTGAAGGCAATGTCACCTTGATCTTAAGAAATCTACCTAGAAATCAGCTCCAGATCTAGCAGCATGATAAATTAGTGGAAAACAAGAATGTGTCCAAAGTACACGGATGCCCCACTCGCACTATCATTTTCCATGTTCAATGGACCGTGAAAATGGGTAAAAAATATAATTAGGCATTAAAATTAAAAAGATCATATCATAGGGAACATTTGTACTAAGTTTCAAGTTGATTGGACTTCAACTTCATCAAAAACTACCTTGACCAAAAACTTTAACCTGAAATTGCACTTTCATTTTCTATGTTCAGTGGACCGTGAAATAGGGGTCAAAAGTTTAATTTGTCTTTAAAATTAGAAAGATCATATCATAAGGAACATATGTACTAAGTTTCAAGTTGATTGGACTTCAGCTTCATTAAAAACTACCTTGACCAAAAACTTTAACCTGAAGCGGGACAGACGGACGAACGAACGAACGGACGCACAGACCAGAAAACATAATGCCCCTCTACTATCGTAGGTGGGGCATAAAAAATCGTTATATTTCAGAATGACAAACACTATAATTGCAAATAGAAATTTTATCCCCTACTAAATTGCTTGAAGACTGAAATTATCTTTACAAGTACTTGCCAGCCACATATCAAACATAATGCCATTGAGGCCTCTAAACATAAATAATATTATAGAACTTCTAGTTTCAGGTTTTCCAACATAATAGCAGATTAGTAAGGATTGTGTGTAAATTCACACCTTGATGGCTACTGCATGTTATCCATCCGATGTGGATCATTTCTATGTAATGGAATAATGCCTAAGCAGTTCCTATACTAACCTATATCTGTTGGATGCCCTAGTAATTGTGCTGCACTGAGACAGACTTCATCTTCATCTACTATATCATCCTCATCTTCATCTGTAATAAAATAAACAATTTTCTATTAACTTAACTTTACTCCTTAAATATTTATCAATTAAGTTAGAAATGAACATTTTTTTCCATTTGTTATGGGGTATAACTCTATCAGGTTAGAATGACACCACCAAAATTCTAAGTTAATCTGTATTTTGTGGTAATTAGCATTGTGTTTAAGTTTCATAGCATTTTGTTGAGGAAACCTAAGGAATTAAAACCAACTTTGGTATGTATGAACCTGTACAGACGGACAAGGGTAAAACTTAATGCATTCAACACTACGTTGGGGGCATCAAAATGAATTGATGAAACATGTATCAACTAGATATCATTGAGATGGGAGCCATCTCTGTGGGCCCCGCTGTGAATAATGTGCATTAAAAAATTGTATCTTTACCATAGGACATGGGTTTGTCAACTGAAATCAAAGTTTTTGACCTTGACCTTTGACCTAGGAAGTTGTAAATAAATTATGACACACCCTTTGGTGTTGGTTTATAAACATGTCAAGTATAAACTTTGAAATGATAACGGTTCTCAAGATATAGAGCGGACACGATCTTTACCATAGGACATGGGGTTGTCAACTGAAACCAAAGTTTTTGACCTTGACCTTTGACCTAGGAAGTTACACATAAATTATGACACACCCTTTGGTGTTGGTTTATATACATGTCAAGTATAAACTTTGAAATGATAACGGTTCTCAAGATATAGAGCGGACACAATCTTTACCATAGGACAAGGGGTTGTCAACTGAAACCAAAGTTTTTGACCTTGAACTTTGCCCTAGGCAGTCGTTCATAAATTATGACACACCCTCTGGTGTTGGTTCATAAACATGTAAAGTATAAAGTATGAAATCATAATGGTTCTCTAGATATGGAGCGGACACAAAGTGTTACGGACGGACGGACAGACTGATCACTATAGGGGCCCTAATAATTAAAGTGAAGCTTAATAGGACATACATGTCTTTCCTGTTATAATTTCATGATAATAGGTTGTAACGCCAATGTAAAATGACAGACAATACTTTATTGTTAAAGGACAATAATCCTGTAACTCTTGGAAAAAAATTGCCAATACTGATATTTAATTTAACTAGAATATATTTAATAACATGGTTTGACACTAACGCTAGCCCACTAGCCTGAGGCTAGTAAAAATTAGGGAGGGCTAGTAAAGTTTCATCACAGAAGTCCGATGGGGCTAGTAAAAAATTTGTTTAAATCTAGGAATTGCACAAAATTTTAATTGTCAACAAATCCCGGTTTCAATCAAAACCCATTTGTTTCAACATGGACAATACTGTATACCCCCATCTTCCATGAACATACACATACCAATCTAACTTTACAAGAAGGGGATTGTATTTTAAAAAAGATCGTTTTAGAGTTGATTTAGGCTTTTGGGTATAACTTTCCTGTAAGGACTATATGACCCTGCTTATTTATATACCTTCTTTGTCATCAGGTCCATAATCTACAGGTCCACTTTCTACTATTACTTCCAGGTCTTTTGATGTTTCATTTTCTGAGGTCTCATCTAATTTTAACTTCTTTGAGGACAAATTCTGTAACAGAATGATATGGCGCTTTTAATATTTTAATTTGTTAAGTAAAACATGTATGACAAAGAGAAGATGTAGGATAAATTTTAATGAGACAGTAAAATCTGTGTCTAATAAATAAAACTGTTAACACAGAACTCCACATGGAAACATATTCAAAATCAAATAAGATATAAACTGTCATTTTATGCAAGTCCATTCAAGTCTCACTAACCAGAAATCAAATAATGATGTAATTATTTCAAATTCAGTTAAAAGATTTATAAAACATTTAACTGCTCATTGTTTTATAAACAAACAAATATTCTGTCCCTTTGCAAAACAAATACCAATCATCAATAAGGTTTGTTAATTTGGACAGACTGTTTCAAGTTAATAAATCTATTATACTATTTAATCATTATTCAATTCAAAATAGTTAATTGAGTGTGTAAATAACTAGATGTCAGTTTGTTTTAATACTACAAGTGCCAACCTTACCTGTGAACTTTTCCCACTGTTATCTGGTCTTAATCTACTAGTTGGTTTACTGAATCTACAAATATATATGGACATTTAAATCTAAACTGATTTAAAATTATTTGGATTATACTAATATTTAATTTTTATTGGGGCTTTGATGCATGTTCTGTTAAAATACTCAATGAAGTGACCAATTGACCAATAAATTTTATATGTATATATTTTTTGAAGTACAATGTATTTGATAATTACCATCTTTGCAATAAAAGTTCTTGTGAATTTTTATAATATCTTTAAAGAACTGAAAAATTAATGGCATTATCGTTTTTGTTCTTGATTTTTTTCCATGTGTAACTTTTATAACATGTATAGTTTGGAAACTTTTCACAAGAAATCTCAAACATTGGTGAAATTATGAAGTAATTTTTTCATGTCGTGCTATTTGCTTATTTTAACATGGGAAAGCATGATATTCGTAAGTATCTTTGCATCAAGCAGCCTAATTCTGATAGAAATGTTCAGTACTTTTGTACTTCAGAAGTGCATGCAAAAAACACTTTATCAAAGGCATCCAATATGATTTTATGATGTTAATTTTGATTAACTTGAAAATAAGTTGCTTCTCTGGGAAAAGGTATTGCATTTATTTTTACTCAGCTGTAAATGCAGTTATTTATAAATAGGATAAAATTAGTCAATGCAAAAGAACCTACACAATAAATTAAGTGCACTTTAATATATTTGTATTGTTTAAAGTATAGTGTTGTTTACATACTTCAGACGACTTTCATATTCATGTGTTTTCCGGTACAGTTCTTCAGTCACAATGATCATTTTATAACACCACAGTTAGTTCAGATTTTTTCAATGATATTATTTATGCAGATTGACCCTTAGTTAAAAGTTGTAACTCATTCATAAATAACAACTTGAAATTGATCTGTCGTTATTACGATTTGAAATATATAATCTACATAGCATACAATGACAAGATGACAGTGATACCTATTGATAACAGGTTCACCATTTGATATAACTGCAGCAGAAGAGGTAATTTCTTTTGAAGGTGATCTGTTGACGCCTGTAAATTTCAGATCATTGAGTACTTCATAATTGATTTTATTAGAGATTTTCTTCTCATGTAACAGTCTGACTATGGCTTCCTCTGCAGTAGCAGCTGGTCCCATTGATGGTGGCTTTTTCTTTCTCTTCCTATGCTATAAGATATAGAAATTCTTTTTATCTAACCATAGAATATGTTTATGGTTGGGTTGTTGTCTCTTTGACACATTTCTCATTTCCATTCTCAATTTTTTTTCATAAACAAGTTTATATACCTTTACAGTTATATGATATCAAAAGGTACGGGGTAAGAATAATAATAAATGTATCATATATTTGACACCAAAAAAAAACTGCCATAAAAGATTATTTTTACAGAGTAAATTTCAAAGAATATGACCTATATATATGAATATGGATCTGGCTCATTTTTCAAGATATTAAAAAAAAAAAAAATTGGTTCTTTAATATTTGGTTTTATGCATCTGTTTGAAAAAATATTCAATAACCTTTTTTTTAATCATTGTAAAACATGACAGTACATTTTATTCAATATACCTTTTTCTTATCAGGATTTTTTTCTTCTTCCTCTTTTTCTTTTGCTAATCTTAATTCCTTTTCTGAAATAAAAAAAGAAATAAGATTTAATTTGATGTTCCATACAAATATATCAAGGAATATTGGAAAGCTATCTTGTAAGTTCAATATATCCAGAACCTACTGTATTCACTTTCAGAAAGCCAAAATGAGAGCCTCAGGGAAGATTACCGATAGTTTTGTATCTGTGTTTTCCCTTTTACATAAAAAAATTATTATCATTATTATCATTAATCAATTTTTTTCCTCCTCGCCCTACAAATGTAAATAGTGATTGACCACTCGGACAAATCATGTATAACCATCTGCCAGAATAATTTACACCTAAGTGATTATAGGTTAAACATGTCAGTAGGTAACAGTTACATTCTTACCTAATTGCCATATTTCACAGTTATAAAACAATTATAACAAACTGTCACTAATCATAACGATATATCTCATAATATTTTCATTCATAAAACTAAAAGTCAATGTGTTTGAATGGAAAAGAAAATATTCAGATTTCTGGCAGACATAGTTGTAAGTCTTTTACTTAGTATCATATATTTTTTGTAATCAAAGGAACATTTCTCAATTTCGTCTCATTTTATAGATCATACCGTAAAAATGTACTATTCAATTTTAGAAAATTCATATACTTTTCCAAGTTTACAGAGAAATTAAAATATTCAAAATGAATATAAAAAACAATAAGTTAATGGAATTTAAAACTCGGAAATTCTCTAGCTAGTAACAAGAATAGTAACATTGATAAATAAGACATCACTGATGTAGAAGCAAATCTTTATTTCTATTTTTTTTTTAATCTTTTATCAATGTTTGTTAGTCCTTTATCATATACATATTCCTGTACACAACACCTTATAAATGAGTTAATGAGTGATATTAAATCTGAAATTCTTGCCTAAAATTAAACAGTAAGTCAATGTAATTTAATCTATCTTAAAAATATCATTGATATCAATTTTTTAAAATATGTACCTTCCAATGCCTTTAGATAGTCAGCATTTTCAGCCATCCATATACTGGTTTTCAGTTTGATTTCATCATCAGACAGTAAAAACTGAAATAGATATGAACCAAATGGACATGTAAAACTGTCAATACAATAAGATGTATAATAAAAACAACAATAAGAGTATACCTAAATTGTAATTGGACATTGACAAAAAATTCCATGCACCAATCATGGAGGAATCACATTATGAAAATTAATAAAAGAAAAGTGTTGAATCAAATCATTAGTAGCATGGTTACTAAGAATTATCAACCTTTTTGAAAGACAAAGCACAGTTGATCTGAAAGGTACATGAACTACTTGTCATTATGCATCATGGACTGTGTAACAACCCTAGATAAAGCAGACAAGGAAAGGCATTCTGATATACATTAAAGGGAAATTCCGCGATTTTTTACTTATCATCTAATTATGTTCATCTTAACATAAAAAACACATTTGCAAAGTTTTAAATTTATATTCCTTCTAATAACGGAGAAAATCAAGTATTTGTAACTTTTTTGGTTGAATTCTCGAGTGGGTCGTGACGTATTAGCCCGATTTATTGAATTCTGGGAAAAAATAAAATCTGTTTAACTCTTATAGCTTATCGACAATATACGTAATTAAAAGCGCACAGCTGACGAATGGTCGAAGTTATAAACCACAATATAAGAATGAACGAAAGTGAATATGCATATATATACCGTTTTGTATTGATTGAATTAAACTCCTATAAAATTATCTCTAGTAAATGTTTTTGAATAAATTTAATTAATTATTGTTGAGATTTTTTTCATAAAATATTTATTGAACATTTTTACTGATATTGAACTGAAAATATTTCAGTTCTATTTACCGTTATTGTTTTGATAATCATTTCAATGCAACTAATGTGTGAGCAGAGTGTGTATATTATTTTGTAAAGGTCACTGTATATTTCTCGGCTTGAGGTCAATTCGTTTACCTTGTAGCTATTTAGCCGCAGGTGTGAGTTCAAGCGTACACAGGTATAAATGTTGTTATTTGGAAAGGATAAATAGAAAGGATTAGAGTATATGCTGTCATGATGTTAATACACTAAGATTAAATACACGATGAGAATAAAGATACAATAATTAAATTGTGTAAATTAATTGAAAATAAAATTCAGATTCGTAATTCCGAAAGTGTATAAAAATAAAAGGAAACAATTTTTGATTACTTTCTTAGCGGCAATTGGCGTAAAGATTCAAATATGAAGCAAAAAATAGTAGTTTTAATCTTTAATAAAAACTAAATGCAATATTACCCAATTTGATATACCATTTGACTTTAACGGAATTTCTTAACTTGTATTCAAATCTGGCTGTGTTTAAATGCTAATAAAACTATTGCAATTTTAAAGTTTTTAATTGACAAAAAAATACAACATACAACATGCATAATTTTTTTTTAGTTTCTTTTTAACATTTTATTCTTACATAATTAAATTCATTTGACAATCATTTACACGAACTTTTTGTGAAAAGAATACTAATTATCTAAGCTAAGGCATTATATCTTTTGAGGATTTTTGAGGATTTTTTTTAAAATTCTATGATAATAGTTGTGCAATGTTGAACATGATAGCCGTCATTAATCCAAATAAGTAATACAGTAGTTGTAATAAAAGTTATACTTTAGTCATGCATTACAGATATTGACGAATTTATAATAGTTCGTTCATACATCGTTGTTCATGAAACAATCATTATTAGTATACATGTAAGTTTCCTGACGTATAAGAGCCATTGAGGATGAGCTCCAGAGAAATCAGACTAGTTGCGTTTCGTTCGTTTGTTTGTTGGGAAAGGAGAGGAAATGCAACCGCTTGTACAGATAAACGACAGAATTACCATACAAGCATTTATAGTCAACACAATCAGAAAGAGTTCCCATCGTTAGACGGGGAATATGAAGGCTTCCAAGAATGAACAAGTGACATGTCTAACTCTGAACAGTTAGAGAACAGACTATCGACATCGAACGCTTGTTCTTGATATTTGAAACTGTATGCATATATATACGTATACGTTTATGATATAGTGATGAGTTCTGACAAAAACTAAATTCCTTCATGGTTATATCTTGCCATACGTTTATATTTGTTTGTAAGGTGATTACTCAAAATCGTTATTTGAAAATCCTGTTTGTGAGATGTAGATTCATTTCAATACAGAAATTTCGTCTATATATTTCACAAGTGTATAACACGGAGAAGCTCTGAAGGTTCATTACTCCCATTTTGTTTGGGTGTGAACCATCGATGTTTACAGCAATATCAAGGAATAAGGTGATGATGGTAGAAAGAACTATGGGCGTCATGTGGCAAATATTACATGCATATCGGACAATGAGTTGTCAATCTGTATGAAAAGTTTTCCAATACAACCATATTATTGAGAAGGAATGTTTACATGCTATACTCTCGTACTAGTATTACAGGGTTCTTGTGGCGTTCACCTTAGACACACATCGTTTTAACGATGTTTAAAAAAAGACAGAACCAATTTAATGTCATATTTCCCTATTTTTTAAATATAACTAAAATTCTTTTATCTGACAAGAATATCCCTATTTAGCGAACAAGTAATTTATTCTTTTTTCGGTTATTGAATACCAAGAAAGAAAATAAATCCCGAAATTAATTTGAAACTTTGATACTCAAAAGTTTCCCAGCAAAATATTCACATCCCCTGGGGATAATTAGTGTTCGTCCAGTGGCATATATAACAATTGTGATGACGAATTCCTTCCTTTGTTTGAGAACAATCTTATTGAAATATAAATCTGTGATTTTCCTAGGTCCACAGCTTCAATGAACCAAAGCAAAAGTTATACATCGACCTGTATTTAAATCAAATTGGTTCTCTTCTTCTTTTGGTATACAACTGTAGTCTATCGACATTCGATGATTACATACTGTTGGCATACGTTGGCTAGTCTATTTACAACACTTTTACCCCTATTTATTCAAAATATATGTTTTTTTCTTATGTTCAATGTATACACGTATATATTTTAAATTGCGCTATAGTTCCGTAACTTTATATCCAGTCGTATAAACGAATCGTCGGCAAGTGCGTACATTTTTTTAAATCAATATTTCTGGTCTGTTCCAATCTGTCCTTCACTATTGACAATGACTATATATTACATTTTCCCAAATTCACCCTTGGAAAAAATATTTAAATAGATTTTAATTTCATCAAATCTTATTTTTTGGGTATTATTTATATATTATGAATTATATTCTTTACACCAGAAATGTTATTTATAAACAAGCGTATGAGTTTAGTAATGACAAGTAAGACAGAGTTGTATATTATACATCTGATAGTTCAAAATGGAAAGTTATAAGTTATAAGTTATCAGCCGTGTACACTGATCAATACCTGCAGAAGTGAAACGATGCATGAACTTGCAAGCCCGACAGGAAATCGCTTGAATACCTGGACGTGTCACCTCACACCCCTCACAATACCTTTGGAAGTAATACCTTTAGCCATGCTGGTGATCAGATAAGGGAAGATCAAAATATATTTGAAAAAGGTTTATTACTTTAAAGAATTATGAACAAATTAGATTTTCGAAAACAATTTTCACGGAACACTTATTTATGATTTCAACTTTGACTTTTCACCTAATTCCAATATCAACAGTTTAAAAACAACAGACCATGGTAATTTAAAAAAAGTAAGAATATTTTCCGTATCAAGTTAGTAAGTCGTATTAAACAACCGTACGATTGACAAGATATCGACACGCAATTACGACTACATCGGTTACTGTAGTTTTGTTTCTTTGTGGTTTATAGACATATCGTTTTTATTCATCGGGAAAGAAGACAAGATGGCGGATCTCGGAGAATTGATACTCTAAATTTAAAATCGATGGTGATCGCTTATCTAGCGGAATAAAACTTTAATATCTATGAATTTGAACATTTTTATACAGAATGAACATAATATCAATTTTTGATTTTTTTGCGAAGTTTCCCTTTAAAGAATTATATTCTTATATTCTACTTCATGAATTATCAGATTTATCCAATCTTGAAAGTTAAACTATCTTGTTGGATAAATCCCGTGAACCACTGATACCAATATAAGAATCTATATACATATAGTCTTTGTTAGTTTTGTAGGATTGCTAATTTTAGTTCATTTACATGTTTTGGAGTTTAGTATGATGTTATTTTAATTGAACTGGTACAAATGTTTGTTTTGAGGCCAGCTGAAGCCTGCCTTCGGGTATGGGATTTTCTCGCCGTGTAAAAGACCCATTGGTGCCCTTCGGCTGTTTACTGCTCTTTTGACACATTCCCTGTTTCCATTCTCAATTTTATATATATTTCTTGTTTTTTAAATAGATTAGACTGATGGATTTGCAGTTATTTTTGGGGCCCTTTATAGCTTATTATTTGGTGTGAGTCAAGGTTCCATGTTGAAGGCTGTACTTAGACCTATAATAGTTTACTTTTTACAAATTGTGACTTGGATAGAGAGTTTTCTCATTGGCACTCATACCACATCTTCATATATCTATGCACTTCACAAATGATTTGAAATCTTATATTGATCGTAACTCTATAATTACAAATGCTTCATATTCCTTCTTTCAATTGTCAGATGCAGATCATTGACTTCTTAACACTTAAGACAGCTGTAAATTTCTATTGTACTTTTGTGTATTGCTGAATAAAATTTTAATCACTGATGAAATAAACATGTTCACTTACAATTGCTGTATCTTTGTAAATATTGAATATTCATCAATAAAAGTTATATAAAAAAGTATTTATTTTTATTTTTGTGTGAGTCTCTGGTCATTTTTTACCTGTACAGGTGCAAATAGAGGTAAACAAAGGTAAACTTTTTTTCATGTTTTATTAACGAATCCATCAATGCAAAAACTTTACGAAAGTATATATGACTTCAGAATTCAACCAATCTTTTTTAAGAACTAGTTTCATTGTGATTATCAAAAGAAAATTTTTTATTCTCAGGCCAACAGCCTTTTTTATGCAACTATTTCCTGGTATTTTCCTCCAACTTTCACTGCACCGTCGTTTACTTCCATGAACAAATATATTTATACAACAAGTTCATTGTTATAGTTTTCATCAATAAATAATCTTGACAATCTAAAGTTTGGATCTATCGATGTCAGTGATCATTTGAAAGGTGCAATGTTAAACATCGCAAATCCTGTTTCATGTCATCCATTTAGAACAAGGTCTGGGGAAACCCTGTGGTTCTCGCTTTAAAAGTCTTCTGTTCTCAGTTTTGCTAGAATGTTTCTATTTCCATCTATTATATCTTCTGTTCTCTTCCAAATTCTTTAAATCTGCCGCCACTGTTAAATTGTTATCATTGAAATACTTCTGAATATGTTGGCCATTGATGCAAATAATAAGTGTCATTTTGTCACTTTTTTCTTTAAAAATTTGCACTTTCGGTTTTATCACTTAAACCTGATTTGAAGTCAAGAGACACTCGAAAGAACGCAGATTTTTAACCAATCAGAATCCATACAAATCAATGCCGCAATCTCATGAATATTGACTCCGCCAATTCCAAGGTAACTGTGTAAACAAGCAATACGGAAACGACTATAGTTGTGCGTAGCAGTAGCGGACTGCTTTATCGGAACGACAATAGCAGTCTAAGAGTTAATGCAAATAACATTTCACAACTGTAAATCAATTATATATTTGGTAAACCTTAAACAGGTCAAATCTTGATGAAAATTTCTAAATTGATAGTCTATCTGAATTGTGTTTTACCTTATCTAGCTCTTCATCATCAATGCCATGTAAATCTAATTCACCATCGTCACGCTCAGAATCTGCAAAAAAAATCAAATTGTGAGAATTTCTCATAAAAAATTGTAATATGTTGAAGAAAAATTAAGATATACCATGTTAATTTAACTCAATATATTTATTAAGCCAATTCACAACCAGATGCTCCGCAGGACGCAGCTTTATACGACCGCAGTGGTCGAACCCTGAACAGGGGCAAGTATGGACACAACATTCAAGCTTGACACAGCTCTGAATTTGGATTGTGATTAAGTAGATGACACATCGTAGGTTTCTGACACATCATAGGTTTCTGACACAGAATGAATGTGGTATAATGAACTTAAAATTATTTTTTTTTGCTATTGAGCAATACACTATGCTGCTGAATCCCCTAAAAAATATTTGTAGGAAATATCTTTTTAATTTCTGAAATCTGAAATGAGAAAACATTGACACCCCTACCCCCCACCCCCTCCAACATTTTTTTTCACCTCCCCCTGTTTCCTTATTTAAAAAAAAAATCTCAATTCAAATTTCTTATGAAGTTGGCAACAATAGCTACTCATTTAAATACATTATAAAATATCAAAATATAAAATGACATACAGTCATGATTAAAATTAATATTAATAAACAGTAACTTCTAAAAATAAATTTACAGCTACACATCTCAAGACAAGCATCATTTTTATTTCATAATTTTCAAGCAGTGTAAGGGAGGTAATCAAGTAATCAAACATATTATAACACTGTTCTTTAAATTTTAATTGGATTACCTCCCCTTCACTGCTTTCAAATTTTCTAAATTGTCCTTTAACCAGAAAACCCTTGTTTTCCTCTTTTTTTGTCCCTAATTACTTGATAATTTGAACCCATAACCATCCCTTAGTAGTATGGAAACTTGTGGTATAATTTTAGAGAGATTTATACACTTAAACACAAGTTATTGACTGAAGACTTAATCCAAACCTTCTATCTGTGGTATTTAACATTGATGGTACAATTTCTGACCAATTGAAATGCTTATACACAAGTTGATATCCTGAAAGTAGAAAAATGCTTTTTTTGGGCCCCTCTTGGGCCCTTAATTTCAAAACGGTAGGGACCATTACCTCAAAAATCAATCCCAACCTTCCATTTAAGGTATTGAACCTTTTTATTAAATTTCATAGAGATCCATTCACTTTTAAAAACTAAAGTTATTGTCTGGACACCAAAAGTGTCTTCAGATGACGACGATGATGCAGACGACATCATACCATTATACAAACGCAAAATTTTTTTGCGGTCGTATAAAAATATAGAAGATAAATGATTACATGAAATTAAGATTCCAGTCAGCATATGAATTTAGTTTTACCTGATTCTTTTAAGCATTCTGACAAAACTTCTTTGATTCCTAAACTAGCGGCTGTTGGTCGCAAAGTTGAGTAAGATACAGAATTATTTGTTGTTGTTTCACTATTATTGTCTATATCTGAAATAGCTTCTTTGAATGTTTCCTCTTCTAAAAAATTACTAACTCTTGACACCTCTTCATTGTCACCTAAAGGATCGGGAGACGAAGACATTTCTGAAAAGGAATATTTTTTTTTTTTTATTACTCAATACCAATTCAAATATTTGAGTGCAAGAAGACACAATTTCATTATCAACACATGATAAGGTACATTAAGCTTGTGTCTAGTAATTGCAAGTGCTTTATCAAATGGTGTTTTTTATTTTGCAGCTGTGTTTAAGAAACGTGTACATCAAACACTTTAAGTTTAAATGCTTTGTTTTTTTGTTTATAACATTTAAAGTGTTTTGTTTATGATTACTAGTTGTGATGAGTGTTGGTAAAGGATAGCTATAAATCTATCTTCAACAAGATATAAATTCTCTTAAGAGTTTTATGCAAAATTATGCTTAACCATGAAATCAAATATTTACAATCAAAGAGCAGATTGCACTGAGGGATACGATTGCCATTGTTTTCATTGACACATGTACATTAAGTAAATTACATCTGAATAGTTACTCAACTTTAAAAATAGCCAATCCTCGATACAAGTGTATGAACAATGTAATTATTATTGTGTTTTTTTTGTGTACTATCACCTATTTTCCTACATGAATGCTAGGAGGAACCCCATTTCTAACTCTTTAAATATTTAATTTCCTTTGGGTCGGTGGGCATGACTCCTTTCCATACACATTCCTCTGTTTGAATTGCGATAGTTTTTAATATAATACGATGTTTATCGACAGAACTAGTTAATTTTTCTCAACATAGCGTATCGTATTTTAATTCAGAATTGACGAAAGTTACTTACAGAAGGGAGACAACTTGAAACGATAATATGGAAGACTCCATTTCAGCTGAAGGGGTGTTATAGTTACACCTGTATGATGTGGACTACATTTATTTTAATTTATATGATGCATATGATTTAAAATTATGCAACAACAATAACCCTCAATAGCAGACAGACATAGAAAGGATCCCATGAGTTTCAAATTAATCAATGGAGTGGGGAATCCAGAGCAACCATTCAATCTGATACCCCTTGAAGTCAGGAAAACTATATGCATGCGCACAATTACCTAAACAAACCCTAGACTTGTAATTTGGAGCAAGAACGTATATTAAATGTTAATAACGACCTAGATGGTTCTCCATTTCTTTATGGGAGTACAATATCAAATATCAGTTTCATAACGGTGACATAAGAAAAACTCCACTTCAGTTCTTATATGACAGAAATAGATTTATAGGAATTCAGAGAACTCTCGCATTTTATCAAAACTGACAAGTTTCTAAATTTATAAAAACATCAAATATAAATACTGCTTAATTCTGATTTTACGTGTTGTTAAAAACATGCATATAGGTCAAGGGAAATATTGAAACATGAAGATATGAGAAGAACATTAAAGGAAAGTTGTTTAAGTTCAATCCTTTTGTTTGTTTTTACTTTTTAAAGAAAGACAATCATAAGAATCTGAGATGTTCCTTAATGTTTAGAATAAAATGGCTGACGTGAGGGCATAGCCCTGAGTCAATGGTATAAGTCTACAGATTGCTTGAAAGCAATCATATCCCAAAAATAAAATTTTCTCTAAATATTTGAAAATAAATCAATCCATAGTACACATCAATCAATATAAATTTAACCAGCTCAAATGATGTTGATATGTCTCTTATATTCTATTAAAATAATTTTTAAGGTCACAAATAATTACTACATTGCACTAAGGGACAGGACCCCATACTGTGCTTTAAAATTTTATGCATGGATATAAATACAACACCATGCTAAAGATATCTATGAACTTTTATAACCACTAATTCTGAAATATAAACTAAAATTTGGACAATGTAAAAGTCTACAGATGACAAGAGTTGCATGAGAGTAAAAAGCTTCATTAACTAATTGCAACTGAGATTTATGGTTGCAAATACAAGTCTACCAAACATCAATAGTTGGACATCTGAAATGATAACTATTCATTACATATGCAGTCTATGAAGAAGTAAAAATTATGTCTATTCTCCTGATTCTAGTTATTAGTGACTTTACAAAAACTAAGCATCTTCCCACATCAATTTTATTTAATCATTTTACCATTTATAGATGATCTGAGCTGCAAACTAGATCTACTTTGTTCAAATGTTTTGACTGGAGAATTATCATAATATAGATAAAGAATATATAATATAGCTACACTAACTAGCATATGCTGCATATATTCCTACAGGTTTTGGAGGAACCATGGATTTCTCTATTTGTTCTTTTATAAGCTCTACTTCTGATTCCAGCTCTGGAAATTTATCCAACTAAAAAATAAAAATAAAAGCATCTTTTTTTCTCAGTTAAAATCTGTAATAACAAAATGATCTATTTGTACATTTTTGTCTAGTAGTTTCCATTAAGGATACTGTGATGTATCTTCTTTAAAACAAAATAGGAGAATAATACTCCCTCCTAATAATAATCCCTAAACTTTACTCATGGTGTCAAGTATTTCTTTATTGGAAACAAAGATAAATTTTGCACAATTTTTTTTGAAAAGTGCAAATTTAACAAAGACTAATAGGAGAAAATCAATGGTGGTATTACACATCAAGGAATTCAAATAATATCAACAATAAATCCAAACCTGAGCATGAAATTTAGCTTCTTGTGCTTTCCGTTTACTGGCAGTGAAAGCTGGGGGATCTTGTTCTTCCTCTAAATCGACAGTCTGGAATTCTTCTATTGTCAACTGACTTGATGGTGTAGCTTTAAACTCGGATAACCTTTTCAAAGGCAGGATAAAAATAATTTAAGACAACTATCAGCACAAATTTAAGCCTAAGTAGGTTCAGTTACAACAAATTAGTGAAGATTAATGTACCGGTATCACTTTTCATTCTATCAAAACATTGTAATTTTACATTGTCACTTAGTTTTACCCTTAAAATTAACTTTGTATAGATAAATAACAGTCTGTTATAGTATATTCAAATCATTGCTCAATCTATACAGTCGTAGGAAAAAAGTGAGTTCCCACTCAAAAATGTCCTATCATTTCAACTAAAATCGATATTTAATATTTGTTTATTACAAAGTAAATCTATGACCTATTTTTATAAAATAGATATCATAAGATGCAGAAATGTCTGAAGTTTTATTGGTTATTTAATTTGGCCATAATTTTGGTGAGGTTCGTTTTCATCATCTAATGGGTTAAACACAAATGCAATTTTTTACGATTTTTATTTGGTTAGAATACATAGCTAACTCTTAAAGAAATATTTTTCTTTGTGTTTACCTGGTCAAAAATTTAAAATATGAATGAATAATATCATGGCCAAATAAACAATAACACTTCATATATTTCTGCATCTTATGGTATCTGTTTTATAAAATCGTTCATATAGTTACTTGGTAATCATTTTTTGAAAATTATCGATTTTAGTTGAAATGATAGGACATTTTTTGAGTGGGAACTAACTTTTGTCCAACGACTGCAGTTTTCTATGTAGTGAATTGTGTCTCATTGTTTTTCTTTTTAGCTATGGTGTTGTTTGTGCATATTTAACTTAAGATTTTTTATTGCCCATTTTACTTTGTAATTTTACACAAAATCTAAATCAAAACTATAATGTCTTATTTTAAACCAATGTTTGAATCTAAATGAATTTTGACCAGTTTGAAATTGGAAATACCAACAGATATTGTTCTTTAAACAAAAAAGAACCTTTTAATAATATGTACCTTTTCCTTATAGTTGTATCACAGACTTTAGCCACTTTGATGATCTGCCTTACTGATCTACTAAACTCATGCATTCTAGAGGCAACTAGTAAAGCTGAAATATAACATTGTATACTTTTTGAATGGGTATGAGTGGAATAGTAAGTTTATTGTCCCCGAGGCTCGAGGTGCAACTATTGCCCTGAGGTGTAGCCGAGGGCAATAGTTATATCTGAGGGGACAATAAACTTACTATTCCATGAATATCCAGTCAGTAAGTGTTTTATTATATTGAAAAAGACAACAGACAATAAATGGCGGTGATAAATCAATAATCGTAATATAAAAAACAGAAACCCAACCATGACGTTCACTTCATAAATATTCTAAAATACTAAGGCTACATCTTGCATGGACGTCAACCTTAGATACAATAGGTAAAACGCGACGTCGTTACTCTCGCTGCATTTTCAAAATTTTCCAATCCTGTAGTTGCATTGGAAATTCCGCAAAATAAAATGACGCTTGCAGTCAAATAGTTTAACCCAGGTCCAATAGTTGGAATTTTTTACCAGTCCAATAGTTCAAAGATTGCAATTTGAAACCAGATGCTTTGCAGGGCACAGCTTTATACGACCGCAGAGATTGAACCCTGAACGGTTGGGGCAAGTATGGACACAACATTCAAGCTGGATTCAGCTCTAAATTTGGATTGTGATTAAATAGTTGACACAGCATAGGTTTCTGACACAGAATGAATGTGGTCTAATGAGACTTATGATATTTTTTTGCCTTTGAGCAATTCACTATGCTGTTGAATATTAATCCTCTCAAAAAAATGTTTGAAGTAATTTTCTTTTTATTTATGAAATCTGAAATGAGAAAAATTTAACCCCCCCCCCCATTTTTTTTCACATCCCCCTTTCCCTTTTTCCAAAACTGATATCAATTCAAATTTCTAATGGAGTTCGCAACAATAATTACTACTCATTTAAATACATCGTAAAATAAAGTGCTTGTTATCCCTAAATGGTAAAGATTGTTTTAATTTATCAGTTGGTAGTAAAAGTGAATATACATTGTATATTGTATAAAACAATGATTTAAGTTGATTCAACTACTATTCTGGACAAAGAAAGATAACTCCAATTGACAATTTCTTGCTATTGCACAATATTGTGCAATTAGATATTTCTTGCTATTGCGCAATACCGTGCAATTGAAAATATTTGCTATTGCACAATACTTTGCAATTGAAGATTTCTTGCTATTGCGCAATACTATGCAATTGAAAATTTCTTGCTATTGCACAATACTTAATATAATAATTTTGGATCCTGATTTGAACCAACTTGAAAACTGGGCCCATAATCAAAAATCTAAGTACAGGTTTAGAATCAGCATGTAAGCCCAAGAATTCAATTTTTGTTAAAATCAAACTTAGTTTAATTTTTGACCCTTTGGACTTTAATGTAGACCAATTTGAAAACGGGACCAAAAATTTAGAATCTACATACACAGTAAGATTTGGCATATCAAAGAACCCCAATTATTCAATTTTTGATGAAATCAAACAAAGTTGAATTTTAGACCCTGATTTGGACCAACTTGAAAACTGGGCCCATAATCGAAAATCTAAGTACAGGTTTAGATTCAGCATACCAAAAAAGCCCAAGAATTCAATTTTTGTTAAAATCAAACTTAGTTTAATTTTGGACCCTTTGGACTTTAATGTAGACCAATTTGAAAACAGGACCAAAAATTACGAATCTACATACACAGTTAGATTCGGCATATCAAAGAACCCCAATTATTCAATTTTTGATCAATCAAACAAAGTTCTATTTTGGACCCTTTGGGCCCCTTATTCCTAAACTGTTTGGACCAAAACTCCCAAAATCAAACCCAACCTTCCTTTAATGGTCAAAAACCTTGTGTTTAAATTTCATAGATTTCTATTTACTTATACTAAAGTTATGGTGCGAAAACCAAGAATAATGCTTATTTGGGCCCCTTTTTGGCCCCTAATTCCTAAACTGTTGGGACCTCAACTCCCAAAATCAATCCCAACCTTCCTTTTGTTGTCATAAACCATGTGTCAAAATTTCATAGATTTCTATTTACTTAAACTAAAGTTATAGTGCGAAAACCAAGAAAATGCTTATTTGGGCCCTTTTTGGCCCCTTATTCCTAAAATGTTGGAAAACCAAAACCTACAAAATCATATCCAACCTTCCTTTTTTCATAAACCTTGTTCAAAATTTCAAAGATTTCTATTCAACTTTAAACCTAAAGTTATAGTGCGAAAACCTAGAAAAGCTTATTTTTGGGCACTTTTTGGCCCCAAATTCCTAAAATATTGTACCAAAACTCCCAAAAATCATCCACGCCATCCTTTTTGGGTCATAAACCTTGTGTTAAAATTTCA